>CM021108.1:214137859-214412296 GCA_007115665.2 Sequoiadendron giganteum
AGGAGGAAAGGCATACCGGGACTAAATCACCCATATGGGAAAATGAGCCCTGATTAGGGTTTCTAAATCCGAATAAAAAAATTCTAAGATGATTTAATGTTTCTAGTTTGTATGTTGACTTGACTATTTGCAATGACAAAATTTCTACGTAATTCAATGATGTAAAATGAAAAAATTAAAACTATATGCACTTTTCACTAATGTAATATTTAGAAGCCCTAAATGTAATTCAACTAATGCAAATCTAATTCAAAGTTAATGCAAGCTAGATCTAGGACTACAAATCTCTCCAAATCAGAAATTCAAGGGTCCAAAGGTCGGTTTCACCAAAATGAACACAAGGGAAATAGAGTTCCACCTTTTGGGAGATGGAACTTGGGACCTATTTCACACTTTAGTTCATTAGGAACCTAAATTTATCAACCAAAAGACTTGATAGAGGAAGAGGACTAGGGGGTTCCTATTTAAATTATACATGGGTTCACCATTAAATGAAGCTTCAAAGGGGAGATGCAAACACCTACGTACTAAACCCTAGAAAATTGAGAGCATGAAAACAAATTGACAAAGTGGAATGAAACATAAAAGTACTTGGAAGAATGATGGAGTCAAATAAGGGTCAAAAAATCTAAAATTCTTCTTTATGAAGTATGCTGGGTCTAATATGCTAGGCTAGGCAATTTAGTCCTACTATAGGAATCTAGGCAAAATATGGAATCTTTCAGTGACTGATTAGGATCTATAGCAAGATTCCAAAAAGGGATATGGTGGGACTCTTACACCAAATTGGGTGATTTAGTCCTATTTCTAGGGTTTGATTGATACTTTTGTAGCCTCTAGTGATCTTTTGTAGCTTATGTCTTGTCCAATCTTTAAGTCTAAAAGTCTGAATTCTAGTTTGCAGGTGAGTTTCTATGAAGATGACAACTTCTTCACAACTTTGAAAAAAAATATTAACTTTTCCTTCAAAGGATCTTCAATCTCTAATTCACCTAAATCTGCAAACACACATCAAGAGAGAAATATGTTGTTTTGTTAGGGAATAGGGATTTGGCTTGGTCAAACCCTATATGGTAATTAAACCTTGAAATAAAATTAAATAGAATGAAGGAATGATGAATGAATAAATGTAATGTTACAACTCACCAAACCCTTGAAATGAAGGTTTCAAACTTTTATGAAATGGCTCCAATGGATGTGGATCTTGACTCTTGATCTTAATATGAGATAATCTATTTGAATGATTTCTTGAATTGTGAAACCTACATCACAAAAGTTAGCTCAAAAAAATGCATCACGCATGAATTTTGAATATTTCTCTAAATGCTTGATGATTTTCTCTTGAATTATCTTGATCTCATAAATTTTTCTTAATAATTGCTGGCTAAAATTTCTAGGAGAAATTATGTGAAATAACCTTGTATTTATTCTTGTTTATGCATAATTTCCTGAAATTACATCACTAAAAGCTAACATTAGATCTAGGATAATAAAATCCCAAATAATTTGAATTAAAATAGGTCCAAGTTAAAGTGGGACTCATAGGTTGGGCATATGATTCCTAGTGGCATAAACATGGGACACAAATTTGAAGAATGGTTGTGTTCAATGTAACATTTAAAATTAGGTCTCGATACCTAGGTGGGACCCATATTCTCTATTGCCTATATGAGTCCTAGATCCCTAAATATGGCACACATAACCAAAAACATAAATTATGACTTGTCATTTATGAAATGTCAAGATTATCCATAGAAAAAAAATTAATTAGGCTTGTAGATGCAAAATAGGACCAATTAAGATATAAATGAGCCCAATTTTAGTAGGGAGGGACCAAAAAAGTGTGAAAATGTAGAGGGATACATTTTTCTACATTACAATTGTCTCACCAAAAATTGTATACCTTTGAAGAAAAGGACAATTTTGTGCTCGTTTTGGTCCTACTTTAGCTCCCCTTTCATCAATAATCTCCATAAAACTACACTTATAGGCCACCAAAGTTCGTTATTTTTTACTTTGAGGCTTGTTATACCTAAGGAATCATTCAGCCCCTGACAAAAAACATGAAAAATATTTAAAAATCACTAATCCCACTTCAAAATCCCTTAGTGAGACTAGGTCACCCAAGTTGGCGATCTAGTCCTTTTTGAGGATTTTTGCATTTTTAAGTGAGAAAATGTGTACTTTGTCAAAAATTCCTCATGGGTGTCATCCTCTTAAGTCAAAGTTACCAACAATTAGGTCTGGTTTCTTATAAATACTTTTTTTTATGTCATTTTTCCACTCTCTCTCTTGGTCATTTTTCACATCCAACTTCAAGAATCAACTGCAAATCATCTTCCTCAAGAAGAATCATCTACCTCACAACAAAAGTTGAAGCTTTTGGACAAAAAACTAGGGATTTTTGTAGGTCTTCAAGCTCACTCCACATTCAATATCACACATTTTCAAAGGTTGAACATATATGCCTAAGGAGATTCATGGAGAAATCTAGGTTGAGGAGGTGCAACTAGCCACCAAATCACACCTAAAGACTGTTTTCAAAGTGACTCCATCTTCTATTTTCAGCCCATCTTCAAATTTGAGGTTTGCATCCCATTTGCATTTATTTTACACTTGTTTGTAATGTTGTAGGGTTTCTAGGATTGAATTCTTGCATCATTTAAGATCTCTTGCATGCATCTTATTCTAGCACAATAGAATAGGGTTTTGTCTTATTTGATGTTTTCCTAGTTCTAGACAAACTTAGGGCTAGGGTTTATGCAAATTTTCTATCTCTTTACAAGTTTAAATACAAACTATGGGTTTCACAAAGGAAAAACCCACAATAGAAACCCAAATACCTTTTGTTTTGTAGGTTATTTTGTAGGTCTAAGTCCAAATTCCCATGGAGAAACAATACACAGATCATAGGCCTCCATGTCCAGTTTTAGTTTTTCAAAAAAGCTAAAAGGGACTAGGTCATCCATAGTGGTGATCTAGTCCCATTGGAGGTTCCCGACAAGGATTTTTGCAGATTTGAGTACTTAGTTGGCTGAAATGACATTTGGAGGAGTTTACCCTAAAGGGGACTAGGTTGCCCCACTTGGCGTAAGTTTCCAAGCTGGCTCAAAACTCATATTTTTTAGATTTCATGAGGCTTCCACAACTTTCTCATTGGTCTACAATAGTTTCTAGGTGCACCCATTTGATCTAATAGGTTATTTTTCTTAGTTTAGTCTTTAGTTTAGCATTGTTATAATACATCACATGTTTTCCAGCAATATATTTTTTCTTAGCTTAGATTAAATAGTTAGGCTTGCTTGTTACATCTCAGTATTTAGCACATTTCAACACATATTCAATCTCTAGTTTTGAATGAATCACAAGGTTTAATGCTCCTCACAAAAGGAAAGTCCTCTTCCTTCTAGGTGAAAACCCTAGAAAGTTGTAGGAGACTCATTCCTTTTACCCACATAAAAGCATTAAATTTTGTGGTTCAACAATGTAATCAACCTAGATTTTATATGTATGAATTAGTATAAGCCCTTAAATAGTATCTATAAACCCAACATTTCTAAACATCACCCAAGGTTTTCTCTTAGGTTTTTTCTCCTTCATTTTAAACATTTCAAATATATATATTTTATCTCTTATTTTTAACATCATATTTACAAAGGGTTTGATTATGCATTTTCATGTTCCCTTTTTATGTTCTTTTTGGGTATTTATTATCATTGATTGATATTATTTCACCTAGCCATTCTTATGCTAGCTTTAGGGTTATATTTCATGTTTTTTAATTTGAATATTGAATATTTGAAGAAAAACATTGTAAAGACCATTAGATCATTCTTATATCATTCATTTTATATTTTGGAACACTTTTTAAATCCTCAACACACCCTTAGAGGTTATGCAAGATTGATACATATTTTACCATAGATTCTCATGGTCTATTGCCTCTAATTTCAATACATGAGAGACTTATTTATGTTTATAGATATATTCACTTTCACATTTGATCCTTCCATCTTTGATACATTCGTGGATTGTATCATCAAAATGGTGTTTCTTCAACGAATGTTGTTGGACATCATGCGGGTGATCTTTCATCTTTTATGTATTTTAGTAATTATTTTCCTTTTGTTTTAGACATACTTATGTTAGTTATCCATGGGTCTCATGTTTTCTATAATACATCTTTAGATAGTGCAAGGGATATGATTGAGTTGATGATCATTTATATTTTAACACCTTTCTTGTCTATCATGATATGCCATATATATTAGATAATTCCTTGATGGATGAAATTAATCTATAGAGTGAAACTATATATTCCCTAATCCTTCATTACATTGATGTCCCTTATGATGATATCTCCTCTACATGTTATGATACATATTGGTATTCTCATACTACATATATTGATTATATGTATATGCGAACAAAATTTTATGTTGAGTGATTGACTATTCATTTCCATACTTCTACTTTTATTACTCCTACATTGGGGATTCATATGGATATATTGCACACTAAAAATACATATACTACATTTGATATTTGGACATCATATGTTACATACACATGTAATTCAAGAACATTAATATTTATACATTACGATTAAATGTAGAGACCTTAGAATGAATATAACTTTAGTATTAATTTTTATTTATATTAAATTTTAATATTTATTTTCTATTTTCAAATTTTTATTTTTATTTTTTATATTTTTTATATTAACTTGATTAATGTTAAATTTTAAAAGTATAGAAATTTTCTTCAAAATTGAAGACATAAAATTTATATTTTAATGTTCTTTTTATTTTTAACCAATTATTACAAGTAAAACATACTATAATCTAGTTATATTTAAAGCTATTAATTATTAATTTAAGAAAAGGAAAGAGATACAATGAATTTAAGGTGAATTGATAATGTTAACCAACAAAACACACTTCAATTCTAAAAGGGCTATAAGGGAACAAATTATATTGCCACATGGGACATTTACATATCTAAGAATGATTTACTAAATATTTCCTCATTGTTGATAATTCAATGCACCAAATGGTTTGCCTATGGAGAAATTTTTCAACTATTGAATTCATAAAATCATCAAGGGTGTCTTTACAAACTATCTTAATAGATTAAATTATCTAGAAATGAAAGAAAAAATACTCTCAAGCACACCTTTTGTTATGTCAATTCCACTCAACTGAAATTAGTTTTACACATACTATTAGTGTCATGATTGCCAAGATCAACCTTGCAGGGTTTGGGATTTATCTACATTCATTTATGAGACACTATAGATTTTAAGAATATTATAAGATATATACAAATAGTTTTTGGGCAAGAGGAAATTTCTCTAGCTCAAAGTTAGCACCAAAATATTTATCATCACTCCTAAAGTCAAGTACAACTATTTACCCATTTAATTTCTATACTTTAATTTTAATTATTTTTTTCCCATAACATATAGGTTGATTTTTTTCAAATTGATCTTACTTAAGTAACTAACCTAGATTTTGTATGTATGAAGGATTAGAAACCATTAAAATTTTGGTCAACCCAAAACTTTTAAACATCACTCAAGATTTTCCCTTAGGTTTTTCCTTCTTCATTAACATTTCAAATATATTTTTTTAATCTCTTATTTTTCACATTATATCTGCCAAGGGTTTGATTATACGTTTTGCATGTTCCTTATTTTTTTTTTTTAGTATTTATTATGATTGATTGGCCCGATTCCACCTAGCCATTCTTATGCTAGCTTTATGGTTATATTTCATAAAAATATTTCTTTAAATATTGAATATTTAAAGAATAACATTATAAAGACCATTAGGTTATATTCTTATATCATTTATTTTATATTTTGGAATATTTTTTTTAATTCCTCAACACACCCTTACAGGTTATGGAATATTGATACATATATTGCAAAAGATTCGCATGGTCCACTGCCTCTTATTTCTATACATGATACTTTTATTTATTTTTATAAATTTATTCACTTTATCATTTGATCCTTCCATCTTTGATACTTTCATGGATTGTATCATAAAAATGGTGTTTTCATATGAATGTTGTTCCATCATGTGAGTGATATTTCATCTTTCATGTATTTTAGTAATTATTTTCCTTCACTTTTAGACATACTTATGCTAGTTATCCATGGGTCTTAGGTTTCTTGTAATACTTGTTTAGGTAGTGCTAGGGATATGATCGAGCTTATGATGTTTTATCTTTTAACACATTTCTCCCATATCATGATATGACACATAAATTCATTGATGGATGAAATTAATTTATAAAATGAAATTTCATCTTCTCTAATCCCTCATTACATTTATGTACCTTATAATGATATCTTTTCTATATTTTATGATACATATTGCTATTATTATACTACACATGTGGATTATATGTATATGTGAACCAAATTTTATTTTGAGTCATTGTCTATTAATTTCTCTACTCCTGCTCTAATTACTTGTACATTGGGGATTCATAAGGATATATTACATAGTAAAAATACATATACCACACTTCATATTTTATTTGGATATCATGTGTTACTTACACATGTAATTCAAGAAAATTAACTTCTATACATTATGGTTAAATATAGAAACCTTTGCCAGCGCCACTGGTCATGTTAAAAAGTTTACCAGGCGCACTGTAGTTTATAGGGGGTCGTGCTACCCGATTCCTACAGTCTAATAATAAAAAAATAAAAAAATATAGAAACCTTCGAATGAAAATAAATTTAATATTAATTTTACTTTTAATTTCATTTATATTAACTTTCAATATGTATTTCCTTTTTCAAATTATTATTCAATTTTTGGATTTTTTTATATTGATTTGATTAATGTTTTCATTAAGTAAAATTCATAAAGGGCCCATCCCCCTTGCAAAGAAACCATGGATGAAGAAAGGATAATCACAAAAGGTGAAAAAATAAAGAAGAGAAGTGAGACTCACTAGTATTAAGCTTGGAAGGAACAATAAAAATCCTATGCTTTTGACTAGAGCATGGAACCAAAAAAAGACCAACTATTCAGAACCAAAGGAAACAACAAGAAAATAAAATAAACCCAAAAAAAATACAACACCCCAAAGATAGGGAGAAACTAGTGAAATCCTTTAACTAAGTAAAACAAGTCATCACTACCAAAAATGGCATGACCAAGAACCCAACACTAGTGTTAAAATCCTACTTAATAGGAGAAAAATAAAAGACTTTGAACTAAGGGCAGTCAACCTGTTGTAATGAATAGAGCTTCACCAACATAGGTGGTAGAAAACCCAAGTCAAAACCCTAAGAGAGGGTTCCTTCACCAGCATAAAAGTGGATAATAGCTCCACTCACAACAAGAGAAAATAAATACTAAAGTCCTAACAATAACAAAAGGTATATCCAAAACCTATCCAGCATTGAGGACAACTAAGTAAAAAAGGGGTAACTAAGAAGGCACTGAAATAGCCAAACTGGTGAGTGAAAAATAGATCCTAGCACAATAAACAAAATGGATTTGAAAGCCCCTTTGCAATAGCTCCAAACTCCAACAACACAAACAAAATCTACCTTACTAGAAGAGTTTTCCACCTCAATAGGAGAAGCTAAATGGATATTCAAAGAGAAAAGGAAGCCACGCAATGTAAAAAAAGATCCAAAACAACTTGAATTTGAACCTAGATCCCATCAAAGACTATACTTTCCACCTCAATAAGAAAACAAGTCAAATCAATAACTCCAAATGAAGTAGCAATGAGCCATGCACTTGGATCAAAGTAAAAACAGGGGTCAACCCTAGAAAATATCAAATAAACCAAGTCCAAAAAGGACTCAACCTCAACTAGAACAAGGGAAAACCTAGCCTATCTTCCAAGAAGATTAGAGATAAAACACCACAAGCCTTTGACCAAAAAGAAAGAAATAGGAGATATCCAAGCCTACATTTTAAATAGAGAAAAGAAAGTGCACAACTAACCATAGATAGGAAAACCCTCAGCATCAACCATTCCAATGCTATCATGAGAAGTTCTCCAAACACGTCTTCAAAGCCAGTGCAAACAAGGGTTTTTAGTGTTGTGACACTCAAAAATATGGGGAAAAATACAAGGCACCGAAGCCTATAACGTTTAATAGTTCAAAACATGAAGCTTGCCGTAGTAAAGGGTAGGTGATTACGATATCAAAAAACCTCATTAACATTTAGATATGTTTTAGTTCTTAAACCCTTATCCACCATTACAACCTTAACATGCATTAATAAAATATAAACATGAAAATATATAATCCAAACGCATAGGAACATGAAATTTAAGTGGAAAAAACCAAGAAGGGATAAACTATGGTGAGGATTATCTCACTAGTATATGAATTTCAACACTAAATACAATAAGTCTCACTTCCTAGAAAGATAAATAAAGGCTCACAACTAGTGGCTCATTTCCAAAGGACTCACTATCTAGAAGAAAGAATAATGAAGGGATGGCTCACTTCCAATTTGAATTGCTAATAATGCATCTCTCATAATCTGAAGGTACAGTTCAATTGAAGCAAAAACAACTCATCAATCAAACTGAAATGTAGATACCTTCCACTCACTGCATTAGGAAGTAATAGGTATTAGGGCTCACACTCAAATAAGAACACTTGATCACTTTAAAATATCACACACATGCTTCACACACTTAATCAACACAACAATCCACCTTCTATTTATACCCTTTGCAACCTAAAACAATCTCAATTAGATAACCACCAAACACTTCCAAAATATAAAGAACTAGAGCCAAACCATGACACTACTTAATTGGTACCTAAATCTACTCAAACACACTTCTCAACACTTCCTTAATCAAGACTCGTCCTTCACAATTAGTGTTAGCACACTAGGTCAGCCAAACCTAGACTAACACTAACAAGAAACTAGAAACACACTTCTTAAGGTCCAAAAACATCTTATGGACCACACAAAAACATTCCACAATATTCATTAAACATCTAATAATACTCCAACACCATCAAAATATACCACACAACTACTGCAATAACCTAAAACTCAAGAACACCTTATTTTTAGCAACCACACACACTAGTACAAACATCCAACACATCAAAAAAACTTGTGGAATAACTCGACACTTGAACCATCAATGGAAGGTAGATACAACCATTTGAAGCATGTTCCAAAATCCACAACACCTAAAAATTCATTGTGGATAAATGTCTAGAGAAATCTCATTTCTCATAGACAACGATGTTTCATAGTTCACACACTAATGAACACAACATTTTTTTCTACATGATTCAAAACCTAAAATTTTGGATATAACACCTTGTAACACCTTTTATTATAACATCCAAACCACATGAGCATATCTGTAATATAGAAGAGATGTAAAAGAGGATCAATTTTTGCGATGAGCCTTGTCTGGTGTGTAAGTATGTAATGTCGCAACTTCTGTGAAGAAAAAACTATAGCCAAACACACTCTTTCAAAAGGATGATAATTGTGCTCATATCCCAGTAGAGTAAGACTAATGTAATAGATTGCATGTTCCTTTCCTTTAGAATCATGTTGTGCCAAAAGTGCCCCAAGTGTTGTGGTAGTTGTTGATATACACACAAGTAAAGGCTTGTCATCTATAGGGGGTACTAATACTAGTGGTGTCATTAGATACTCTTTGATTTTTTGAAAAGCTTATTCATAATTGTCATCCCATCTAAATGAAACATTCTTGTGTAACAGGTGTTGGATGTTGAAAATGAAGGTAAAACTGTAGAATAATTTCACTTAAAATTTGTAAATCCTTTGTAACTGTAGATTCAATTTTAGTATTCTTTGTCACAATATCTTGTGTATGATTAATCTTGAATTAGATCAATTTTTTATGTTGTAGAAATTAGATAGAAGATTGATAGAAGAAGTATAAGATAGAATAGAAAGGACACCGCATGTATGCGGAGAAACCCTTTCGGGTAAAAAGCTCCACTAGAATTGTTCTTGATTGTATTATTTAACCTTTGAATGAGTTACAATAATATTGATTCAATTCTCCTTGATATGCTTCTTCAATCTTCAAGAAATATTCTTCACAACCTACAATATATTCTCACAAAACTCTCTCATACATTTTCTGCAATAATAGACAATATTCTTTCTTACAAACTCATATGAGTTAACATATATAATATCAAAAAACCTCTTGATAAAATCCATGCCTAGGGTTTCCAAGTTGAGTTCAAACATGGATGACAAATTCAAACAATAGTCTTGTGCAAATTTGGCACCCAACACTAAAGTTTTAACCTCATAGATGTCAAAAATATCTTCTACAAGGTCATCCTCAATGAAGGCGTCCAAAATGGGTCCCACTTAATTGAGCATCATAAATATATTTTCCATGCAATATTTGTAACTCGAAGATGCCAACTTGGGCACCCAAGGTGGGGCCAAGTTAATCTTTGTTAACTGAAACACATGTATCACCGATTCATGCAAAACAATGTGCATGTATGATCCTCCATCTGTTAACTAAATGTATCAACCTGTTACCTGTCCATGCAACTCAAGTTAACTGAGATTAACTAAGATGCAACTGAAGATAACTGAAACTTAACTAAACTGAACTGAACTTCAGTCCCTATTTTATAGGTACTCAACATGTATAAATCAAAAATCCCTATTTTATAGGAACCTAGGATGCATTTCTGAAGTGTACTCAACTCACCAACCAATTAACTGAACCAAGGTGGATCCCACATCCCATGTGAGTGCCCATGTGCTCCTATTTTGTAAGAGCTCATTCAAAGGTGCCCCCACATGCTCCTAACACTTAGAAATAATTGCAAATGTCAATTTAAATATTTATTTCAGTCCAAATTAATCTCTTCCTAATCCTAGAGTTGTGAAACCCATTCCAATGACTTAGGAGATACATGAAATATGTCTAGAATGCAATAAAATGGAATCTTATTCCCAACACTGAAATGGTTCACATTTATCTACAAGTTGTGATATAAAATTGTAGATAGAATAAGGTTTTCCTTGATATGATCGTAGTTGACTGATATTCTTAGGTGGATGCATTTCAAGTATAGCCTTTACTTTTGTAGGACCAACTTCAATTCCTTTAGATGAGACAGTATATCCAAGGATTTTTCAAAGGTTATCCTAAAGGCACATTTCTTTGGATTCAATCAGACCTTGTATTTTTCTAATCATGTGAAAATTTTATCCGTAATATATAGATGTCTAGCTCTAGTGTGGGATTTTCCCAACAAATCATCTATATAATCTTTGAAATAGGTATACATCTTTTTATGAAAATAGTCATTAAGGACAAGTCAATTTTGTCTTAATTTGATCATCAGGAGAAATTTTAATTTGATTGTAGCCTAAGAAACCATCGACGAGGGATGACATTTCGTGTCCTGCTCTTAAATCCACTATCATGTCAATGTTTGAAAGTGGGAAGTCATCCTTAGGACAATCTTTGTTTAAATCTCTAAAATATGTGGAAACTCAAATTCCCCCATTAGGTTTTAAAACTGGTACTAAATTTGAAATCCCATCAGCATAATCAACAACTCTTATAAATCCCACATCTAGCAACTTTTGTAATTCAACTTTTACCAATAGAGTGACATGCAGGTACATTTTTCTTAGATTTTGTTTGATAGGTTTTTCCCACGGTGGCAAAGACAAGTGATGCATTACTAAATCCGGATCAAGTGACCATGCAAAATTGACTTGTATTTCCTTGTAAAACTATATATGCTCTATTTTCTCTTCATTTGTTAATGATTTTGCTAGATCTGGATTATCCTTGGTTTTTCTTCTGTGCCCAAATTTATTGGTACTGTCTTCTCCACCAACATAGATGATTTTTCATGATAGAGTGCTAAGGGAAGTGTGTCAATCTTTCCATCCTTAGGTGTCTCACAGAGGTTTTCACCCTTGGATACATCCTTTATTTTTACTTTTTTTCGGGTCTAATAGCGTCGTAGAGCAGTTTTCACTAGAAGACCTATTTATATTTTCAATAATTTTTTGGTTTGAAGGCTTGGTAGCCCCCCAAAGTAAGCCTCGCTATTGAGTTATATGGTGAAACCTTCTTTATAATCCTCAAGAGGTGTATCTTCTCGTGCTCCTAGAAAATTTATGATTGCCTCATCATTTTGAAATACATCTAGTTGTGGTAGTCCCTTCTGATCCAAATCAATGAGCTTGGGGTGAACCAGGGGTAAAGGGTCATGGTTTAAGTCAGTATTTTGAATGGATTCAAGGGTACAAATATTATGATTGGGTTTAGGGGTATGGATACTATCATAGTCATAAGTTTCAATGAAGTCATTGATGGCACTTTCATCATTTTTCTATGTAGCATTAGAGGACTCTAATCCTTACTTAAAGTACACGTGAGACTCAAGGTCGTATCTTTCTACACATCATATCCTAAACCAGGGGATTTTTGCGTATGTGTAGGTTGTATTGGTTCCAAGATACCCTATTTGTATAAGCTAAGAGGACTTTTACCATCATATCCCATTTTTTCATAAGATCAAATCCTTTACCATATTGTTCAATATGTATCTTTATTTTAGTTTGTTCTTTCTCTATATCTTCATCTTTGTATGGGAACTTTAGGAGATCAACTTCTTCTATTTCATTATAAAGGGCTCTCCATTTTTTGAAATTAATTTGGTTTAAAAATCATTGTAGTATCTGCATCTGATGTGGTCTTAGTCATTTTTGGTTTGCCATAGGTGTGGGGAGATAAAGGTAACTTTCAAATGCAAAGAGCATGATTCAAGGTATATTCTCCTACTCCATGTTCTTTTACTTATACTTTGATCTCAATTTCATTGGATTTTGAGGAGGACACTTTTAAGGATTCATGATCAACATATGATTGGGAAGCGAATTCCTCATGGTTACTTGTGATTGTGATTTTAGTTCTAGAACTTGGATTATGAAAATACATGAAAGGGTTTGGATCTCCTCATATTGTGATTTCAACAACATTGTGTGGGAATTTAATGCACTAGTAGTATGTAAAAGGTACTGCTTGCATTGCATGAAACCAAGGTCTTCCAAGGAGGATATTATAAGTTAGAGGGAGATCAAGGAATTGGCAAACCACATCCTTTACCATAGGGCCAATCCTGATTGGTAGAGTAACTAATCCTTTAGACAAGAATTAGTCTTCATCATATGCCTTTATGGTAATATTTTTCCTTGGATCAACTACATTTTTAAAGAACCCTAATTTTGTGATCAATTCTCAAGTACAAATATTAAGTCCTGCTCCTTTGTTTATTAGAACTCACTTGATCTTAACATTATGATCAAGTACATCAATATGTAAAGCTACATTATGTATTTGTCAAATGGATGAATCATCGTTCTCAGTAAAAGTGAGAGTGTGAGGAGAGGTGATGTGTCCCACCATAGCTTGGAATTGATCTACATGTAGGTTTGTAGGCTTTGTAGAGATAGCAAGCGCTTTATCTAGGATAGATTTATGATTAGGAGATAAGAATAGTAGCTCAAGTATAGAAAATTTTGCAAGGATTTTTCCTAAATGCTCTATGAGGTTGCATTGTGAAGCTGGCATAGTGGGTTTTGAATTAGGACCTATAAGGGTAATTATGCCTTTGTGGGTAGTAGCATTGCAATTATATTCTTTACCTTTTATAATGAAAGTGTTTATATGATTATCAACCTCATTGATGTTATTTATGATATAATTGAATACTTAGCAGTAGTATAGTCTACACCATTCTCTGATTCTAGGGCTTTTCCTTTATCCTTGTCATTCTTAGGGAAATGGTTTTTAAACACCTCACGATCAAAGTTACCAGAAGGAGTGTGTCTGTCAACTATTATCTTACCATCATCAATAAGGCCTTGTATTAAATGTCAAAGTTTATTGAAACTATTAGTCTTATGCCCTTTATGTCTATGATAGTCAAAAAAATGATCCTCATTGCACCATGGGGTTTTGACTTATGGATTATATTCCTTCATTTTGGATAGCGTTATAACATTATTTCCTAGAATTTATTTTAATGTGGATTCAAGCGATTGTCCCAATGGTGTAAAATTTCATTTAGGATAGATTATTTGTTTTTCTTTTCCTTTATCTAAAGAGGAACCTTTAAGGTTGTAGATAGGTGATGGGGTCTTAGTTGTTTTTGAATCGACAACTCTGTCATTGACTACATTCTTATTCTTGACCCAAAAAGGTGTCTTGTTGTTTGAACTTGATTTTTGATCTTTGTCATTATTAAGTGTGTCACCAAACAGTGTAGCCTTTGACACTTTTCACTCATTTGGACACTTTCCTATGGATTTTGGACCTTTTTCAACCTCTTTTTACCCCTTTCCAAGCCTTGTGCCAAAGTGTTCTAAGGTGTTGTAAAACATTTTTACACTTTCCTAGGCTTGTCATCACTAAATCAGCCCTTTATGCTAGAATGACCCCTTAATGCACTTATAATTCCTTACTTTAGTGTTTTTTGTGAGACAATCTTGACAAACAGTAATATTCACACTTTAATCCCCGAAAACTAATGAAAAATTCCTAGGTGGACTAGGTCACCGCCTTGGGTGACCTAGTCTTATGTGGCTTAAAAATTAAAAATGAACTTAAATTTCTTTCATAATTTTGTCTCTAAAACCCTAAGGTCGGCTTGTACGGTGCTATTTTGGGGAAATTAGGGTACAACTTGTAAAAATAAGGGTTTTTCTCATATTTGTCACCCTATTCTATCCTATTCCATTCATTCTAAACCCTAAATAGTTCATTGACTCACTTCTCATCCACTACCCTTCTCAAGCAAGCTACGGTTTTTGCATACTAAGTCATCAAGACATCTCTCCAAGGCATTCAAGGGTTGAATATTTTTTGCAACTCAAGATCATTCATCAGGGCAACACATTAGCTCCATAATTTCATGTTTCATTACTTTATCTCTTCATTTTATTTAATTATCTATAAAGGGGTTTGACCAAGGCCAACCCCTATACTCTAAAAATCAATATTTCTTATTCCTTCTTTGTGTGTTTGTAGATTTAGGTATCTTGGAAGCTTGGAAATCATTGAAGAGTGGATTAAAGAGTTATTGAAGACATCTCCTTGTTGGTTAGGTTGAGAATCTACACAAAAAGACACCTACAGGTTAAGAATCAAAGTTTGAGATCAAGGTACCTCAAGAAGTAGAAAGCGCGAACCAAGACCTCTAGATTCCATTTTCAGACTTCTTGAAAAGCTGAAAGGGACTAGGTAGCCATTAATGGTGACCTAGTCCCACCATACATGAATTTTAGGGTTTTCTGTAGATCTAAGTACCCTTTTGGTAGAAACGGGTCCCGAAAAATTTTCATATAAAAATGACTAGGTCACCCAGAATGGCGTAAATGTCCGAGTGGGCCTCTACATCAGATTCGTCAGGTTTCTGTACCTCCAAGCCATCCTAATGGCACTCTCAAATTTTGCAAATTTGAAGTGCCCATTCCAAAAAAAATGCCTCTGCACTTTTAGAAGTGCTCTTGAAGAATCAGTCTGAGTGACCTACTTTGGAGGGTCATAATTTGGAGCCGGATGATTTTCATGCAAAACCCCTTGGTAGACATATTTAATTGACATATGTGACTGTGCATGTAAATTTTCAGCTTCCCACAATAAGTTTTTTCAAGGTTTCAAGACACATGTTTGGGGTACCTAAATGTGCCTATGTTTCCAATGGTAGCTCACAAGAGTTGATTTGGTATTTTTCCAACGAGGTGGTTTTATGGGTTTTAATTGGTTTTTAAAAGGTTGTTGTTGCAGAAGGTTCAAGTAAGAAACTTTGATAGTTAATAAATTTTTCCTCGTGATTGATTTCTCTAATCCGTCTTTTGCATCACATTCTTTGGACCAATGTCTATATGCCTGTAAGTTTTCATGACTCCACAAGGTCATTTGATTAGTTTCTTAGGTCAATTCCAGAGCCAACCTAGCCAACTTTCACCATTTTGCAAAGGTGCCAGAAAACAAATTTTAATCATGACCTAGTTCATGTTTTCACTTTTGAAGCATTCAAAATTTGCAACGGGACAATTTGAGCCTAAAAGTGGTTTGAAAATGATTTTTTTTTTAACTGGGCCCACATGGAAACGTGACATAACTTCCATGGCTCTAAAACTGTAAGTGTTGTAGTATTACAATTACTTCAACTAAGTTACCTTGGACAAGGCAATCACATGGGAGTTTTAGTGTTTACATATTTTCCCTTTGAGCTTACTAATGAAGCCTTGAGGGTCATGATTCCGTGGGCTCATGGACAACATTGAAGATAAAGTTTTGAACTTAGCATGTGACTTTGTGCATTAAATTGATGCATTTTTTCATATGAATCATGCTGATTGTGGTGAACATAAAGTAACTATTTTCCATATGATGTTGCATTCAAGCTCAATTATAGAGTGCATGTGTAAGTGTCAGGCTATCTCGAAAGGTTATAAAGAGGTGATTTTCTTCAGTCGACTTGAATGAAGAGGGTGTTAAGCGCCACACTAAGCTCAATATTTTTTTTTTTACAAGAACTGTAAAAGATATTAAGTGGTGTCAAATTCTTGTCGAGAGATAAAGTCGGCTAGACAGAGAATGATTCAGATTTGGATTGGATTCTTCGACACCCCAAAATAAGAGGCAGTACAAATCCTATAGAAAGTGCCTTTCTTCATCTTTTGATATCTCAGAACAAGCAGAGGACAAGAAACATAGGAATAGATGATCTAATAAATAGGCCAACTGGGACCTTACCTCATCATCTGAGAGTGATCTCTCTAAGGAGAAACGAAGACAAAGGAAATATAAATATAAAAATTCTTCAAGACATAGGAGGGAAAAACAAGAAGAAACTTTATCAGAGGATAAAGGGAGGCCCACGGATTTAGTGAAAACATCTTAGAAAATTTCCAGCAAACGTAATTTGCAAAAGGCCATCACACCAGCAGAGAAGTTCAATGGAACACTATAATGGCAGGGTATGTGCATCCATCAAAGCATAGATTATGGAGAAGTCAACTGGTGGATTTTGTGTAGGTGAAGCAACAAAATGCAATGAAATTGTTTGATGTTATTATTTTCATTGACACCCAAAGTTTTATTATTGTTGGAATAGCATTTTTGGTGATGATTGCGCAAGAAACAATTATTCTACACAGTCTTCGTACCTCTGTGTGGCATGGTTACTGCCACACTTCAAGGTTTCCTAGAACCTATGTCGGGGCTTTGCAAGTCATGTATGATCTCCTATGTGGGCTCTACATAGTTTTCCATTAACCACCGCAAATACCACCATGAAGGGTTGTACCATATACATTGGAAAACTTTGTTGCATTCAACACATGCCCAAGAAGGATATGGAAGATGTCTTATACTGATTCACACTGTTGCTGAAAAGGTTTTCGCTAATGGTACTCGATTTGTTGAACTCTAGCCAAGAACGTTATGAGTGCAGAGTGATGGTCAGATGGTAAAGAAAAATATTAAGAGAAGGTCTTCGTCACCCCCAATTTGGTTGCCTCTATATCCAGTGATTTCACAGTGAGTAGAATGTGCTTGCTGCTAATGCCAAGAACCCATCCATTGAGGTACAAAGGATAGCGAGTGTCTCAAGTGAGTGGAGATAGATATCCATCATTACATAGGAGAAACAATCATCTTCAACCACCCCCTATATTCCTTAGGAGATAGAGTAGCATGGTGCCTGTTTTGAATGGAAATGTATTAGAATTGTTGGAGGATTTTATATTTTGGGGCCAAATCATGTTGCAAGGAGGAATCTCAAGTGTGTTTGAAGGGGCACATAGTGTGAAGAGAGGACATTTACCAGAGCACAGAGAATGGAGGAGAAAATACAAAACTTTCCGCCATTGAAGCAGAGTTGAGTGAACGAGCAAATAGAATTAGGGGACAAACAAGTGGAAAGAAGCAGGAAGATGATCTACGATAGAGAATGAAGGTGAGAATCCAGCATGATCTAAACCATTTCTTACCATATCATGATCCATAAGTGTGCATGGGTTAGCTATTATAGGTTGGCGAAAATTGGCCACATGGTGCGGACCCAAAATAATTAAAAGGCACAAGTTTATTTAAATAAGCCCGATGGTTTAGTTTTTTTTTTAGGTTTTCATTTTCCTTTGAAATCATAAAAAAAAATCAAATTTTTTTGGAGAATAAAAGAAATGGAGGGGTGGGCTCGACTTGTTTGTCTCAAATGAATAGCCTGAACAAACATTTAAAAGAAGTGATTAATTTTTTTAATTTTAAAATGAAGGTTTGAATAGAAAATGCAAAAGGTGAAAGCGCATGAGTATATTTTTACATTCCTATAATATTTTATTCCTAAGTATATGGTGGGGATTTTTTTGCTTTGTTGGGAGTGTAAAATAAATTGTGGGATATAAAGAATAGGTTAATTCTTTTTGCCTGATAAATATTTTAAATGTTTTAATTTTTGTAAAGTGAAACCAAGCTTATGAGTATGTGTTTTAAATACATATTTAAAATGTTATGAGCACCTACAACAGGTAAAGTGCAGCAAGGAAACTAAAGAGCAAAGATAAAATATTTTCAAGGGAAAATAAGGTAGAGATATTTTCTTTTAGCAGTAGGTGAAATGTGGAATCTACTCACATGGGCATTTTTTTTGTTGCTAGATAACTTGAGCAAAGGTGGTTTTGGGGATAGAATAGGTTTGTTGCAGGGACAGGAGAAGATTTTTTTCAGTTTGATGATCAACGGTGAAGATGTTTCCAGATGGAATTTCTGGATCAGCTTTAGGGCTTCTTCTGGAACATTCCATTATTCTATATCTTTTCTTCTTCTCTCATTGTAAAAGGGGTTAGCAAGTTAGAAATTTTTGGTAAAGTCTAGGTGAAGTTGCAAAGAAAAATGTAAAATCTGGCAATGACAGAGGAAATGCAAATTAGGTTCTGAGTCATTTTGTTGTAGGTTTCGAATTCATGGAGATTTAGTGTTTTATAACAATAATAGAATGTGAATTAGAATTATAAATTTGAGCTTATGTATCTCCTGTGTGCAAGTCTATTTGAATTTTGAATAAAATGATCAAGCGTTATTTTGTTCATCTCACTGTTGTGGTGTGTGCGATTCTTGTTTTAGCTTTAATTCAAGCAATTAATTAAAATTCTTAAATGAGATTGCAGATGGATATGTTCTGTACAAGGATCTGATAAGTTTTATTGAGTTAGGGTTACAGATTGGTGATATTGTAAGGCAATATTATCAGAGATCTTATATTCTATGTGTTGAATCCGTTATAAACCCTTAGGTATTTGTGGATTTGACTGTTCCAATGGAAGTAAGGCCCTGTTTTAACTTGAATTTGTTCTTTTTGATTCAGTATTTGTTTGTGTTCACCTAGAGCTTGCTACAAATTGAAAATTAATGAACATCTTTTACTCTGAAGTATTGTTGTAATTATCTCATGCTCCAAATGGTTGATATTATTGATGAACAACCAATTCTATTTAGTATTATCTCATTTTTTTGAGCTATTGTGTGAGATTATCTGTTATTATTAATGTTGTTTATGATTATGGTGTAGAAGTTATAAACACATTATGGGATCACCCTCCCAGGTCTTGTAGAGCCCAAAGTGTAGGAGGTCTTTAAAATCCTCATCGGTTGGTCCAAGTCCTTCGAGCTTCCCTTGATTGGAATTGGAAATTCCATAGGTAGATTAGGAGATCAACCTGGTTATAGTAAAAAAAACCAACACATCCCTCTTTAGCCTCCAGGTGCACACCTTTAATTTCATAAGTTTATGTTACAATTTGTTTACATTTCTTAGGTCACTTTGCATATCATAGTGTGTTTTCCAGCATAGTTTCATTCTTTAGATTTTACATTATTAGTTAGTTTCCATTTCCCATTTCTAGAATTTAGGACATTCCAAAAGCACCACTTTAAACCCCTAACCCTTGAATTAACTCACCAAAAATCCACATTAGTGCGAAAGAGAGTCATTCCTCAACCAAGCTTCTAGGTGAAAATCCCTAGGAGCCTATTGGGGAATCCTTTTTCCTTATTCCATATTTTTGGTGGCTCATTAAGTTTAATTTTTCTATCATCAATAAGAGTTTGTTCAATTTGAAATCCCATTTCCATGGCTTCATCAAAGGAATCCAAGCATTTGAGGTGAAGTTCCATTCCAATTTCTTTGTTCAAATTTTGGAAAGAGAGATCAACCAGTTCTTTGTCTGGAATGGTATAAGGTAATTGTTTTTTAAATGTCTCCATCTTTGTAAAACTAACACAAAATATTCTCCTTGTTTTTATTTGGTGTTAAAAAGGTTTTTCATGCTCACTTTAAGCTCACAATTGAAACTATAATTGTCCAGAGACAAATTTATCGGCCAGTTCTTGAAAAGATTTGATGGTTAGGGGTAATCATGAAAACCATTCAATAGCTTTCCCTCCTACATTGTGAGGGAATAATCTCGTAAGGTATGTCTCATTAGCTACAAATTCCATGGTAGTAGCACAAAATTCTCTTAAGTGGTCTTTAAGATCTCCTTTTCCCTTATATTTATCAAGTTTTGGTGTGTCCCAGTGATTAGGAAAAGGTGGCATTAGCATGCTCAAATCGAAAGCATAAGGATATATTCAATGGAGAAATTTTGAGATGATGTTTAATTGTTCTTGAGAGTATCCAATTCTTGTCTTAGTGTTATAAGTTCATCCAAAATAGGATTATTTGTAGGTACAAGTTTTGATGTCTTTGAAGATCTCTTGTAACTAGGTTGTAGATAAAAGGGTTTGTGATCTTTGATTCTATCATCATTGTTTGTCTTGGGGTGCTTAGATTCACTAGATTTAGGTTGGTCATTCACCATGAGAAATGATATTATGGATCATAAAATCTTGTGCCTCTTGGACAGTCTTATGGGAAATTCAGTGAGTTGGGGGACAATATGCACCTCACTGAATACCTCTGAGATTTTTATAGAAAGGAGACTCTTCTTTGAGTTTGGGAAAAGGGAAAGAGAAATGAAAATAGAAAAACATGAAAGTGGTGATGTGCCAACACTTTTACAACATTTCAAAAACCACTATCCTTCCTCTATGAGTGATATAAGAGACATAGAACACCACTTCCCTTCATGGTTGGGAGGAGAACAAACAATAGAGGCTCGATACAAGAACAAATGTAGTAATTCAATCGACTTGTAGGAAGTGTGTATTAAGATCTGAATCACACATAGGAATTTTCAAAATTAATAGAAAAAATTAAAAAGCAATATAAACCCTTCCTCCTAACATAGCATATCACGAAGAAATGATAACCCTTCAAAGTAAATGGAGAAATCCAAAGACATAGTCTAGTTTCTAAAGATTATAATTTAATCACATACACAAACAACATGGAAATCTGATAATCAAACTATTTAGACTAAGCAAGACATGGTGTTTTATCTTGGATGGATATATAAAGAAAGAAACATTGAAAAAGACTATATCATGCACAGTTTCAAATATTTCTTCAGAATAAATCATACTTCAAAATAAAATGAATCTTAAAATAGAGATAGGATTCCAATTTGGTAATATTTTGATCATAAAATAGACATAACATGCAAGAGTGAAGTAGTGTTCTATGCACCTTCTAACAAAAAATATTTTGACTAACTAAGAAAGCTCAAGGAAAAACTTTTCCGACAACAAAAACTTAGGAACTTCTTTGTTATGCTACTATCCTCAATATATAGCCTTCCAAAAGTGAAAAATAATGAACTTGTCCAGAATTAATGATTGCCAGATGTTGAAACCTGATGGATTGGAAATCTGATTCTAGATATTTTATCAGATCGATGGAATCCTGCTCATCAATTTTCAACTATCGCATTTATATCATTTAGATATTTCAGTAGGATTAGCTCTTATAAATGCTCTGATCCTAGAAAGACGGCCTGGAAAAATTCTTGTCGATTACATAAATGGCTTTGGAGGAACTGACTCACGCCCCTTCATTGGAAAAAGAAAAATTCATTCCAACAGACTACAAGTGAACATTCCCGAGCTACGGCTTCATAGCACAAAGAGATGACATGTCAAAAGGGCAGATAATCTCATATCTATGAAAAAAGATGCAAGAAACGTCTACCTGGTCGACACATGGTACGACTTCTGAATGAGGAGAAAGCGATCATGAAGATACATGCAACCACTAGGTGGTGCATTGCACGTTTGTCAAAAATACAAAATCCTTGTGCGTGGATCAACCTAAAAACCAAAATAAAGCCGATAGACAAAAATAGATAGGAAAATTTTGGTTTCATAGTTCTGGCAACTCACAGGGGGCCTTTGGGTGCAAAGGCATGGACCTAGACCTTTGGTTATTCTAGGAGCTTAAGGAAGGCATAATGCAACTTTTCCCAGTCTGTGTCAGTTGGTTAGACAAGGTTAGAGAAGGATCTATATGCTTGATCCAGCTTGAAGACTTCTTTGAAATAAACAAATCCCCATCTCACTGAAATGGCTCCCAGATGATAGTAAAGATGAGAAAGCTGAAGAATTTCACTCTCGATGTCATCCATTGCTGGTGTTGAACTCGGCCCTAGAAGGTCTACAAAATTTAAAACCTTGTTTCTAACCTCTTCTATAATTTTCTTGACTGAAAATACATCTCCATTTGCTGACAGGAAGGGAAGCAACCCATAACTATATAGGATCCTAAAATCCTTCTTGATTTCATTGACCCTCTTCTTCAAAATTGCCTGGTTGTTCTTTGTCGTGGATGCTACCTTATGACAATAAGTGCAGTTGGTTGCTTTACCAGAGGCAACCCTTCGATCTATGATACTTGCACCTCTCAGGGCCTCATTTGTTGCCACTTAGAGCTTATAGATAAAATTGTGTGATTTAGCCAATCAGGGAGCATATTGCTGAAGAGTTTGATCGACTAGCAGGCCAACCTTTTTGTTAATTTCTTGAGCATCTCTTAGGAATTGCAAGGCCTACTTTAGAATGGTGAGAGAGATAATTATTCACTCCCAGTTTGTGGATACCAACTTCCCTTTTATAGGAAGAGTCATAGAACTTTGTGCAGCAACTAACTCTTCTTGTACTTGAGCCTCTTTTGCCTTCAATCTTTGATCTAGTTGATCTCTCTTTTCAAGGACTTCTCTTAGCTCCGAAACCAAATTTTTTGTCTCTTGATTCTGAGCATGCAAGGTAGCCTCGACTCCTTGTTTATCATCCTTCAGTTTTTCAATCTTTTGTCGAGCCTTTTGTAGATCATTGGAAGCCTAAGAGTGGATGTTGTCTAGCTCCTTCTTTATATTTTCCCGAACACGTTGGTGCTCTACCATAGATTGGTGTTCAACTGCAAGTTCACCTTTCAACCTGTCTATTTTAGTGTAAAGTTAGATTTTCTCTTCTTGGAGTGTCACAAGAGATCCTGTTACCTCATTTTTTTTATCTTGCACCTGTAGTATACGGGTCATTTCATCATTTTAGGCTTTGAGTTCCGATTGCAAATGTTTCACCATTTCTTTTACATTTTCCAACTCCTTCTCGCACCTCCTCAACTTTTGATCTAGTCTCTCATAATATGTATATACTACTTTTTGAGTGGTCTTAGCTAGGTCCACCTTATCACACAGATGGATCTCATTCAAATCCAGACCCACTGCTTGAATATCATAATCCTCCATCTGCAATTGTCCTTTGGATCGGGCTACAAGTGGCTTCATGGTAGTGATCCATAGAGAATTTCTCTCTTCATTAAAATGGGTTTGAATCTTCTTGGAGGATGGAAGCTAGACATTCTTCTCTCTTCTTTTCTGCTTTTTATTTTTCTGGGCCTGCCTAGTCACATCAAAATGGTTTTGGAGAGTCTGCGGGGTATCAATACTTTGTGCCGCCATAGAAGTGCTAGGAGGCAGACTAAAATGAGTGATAGAAGGGGATACATTGGATGTATGGGCATGCGGGGAGGCAAATGGGAGAGTAATCAATGAGAATTGTGGGATACCAAAATTGGATTGGGCACTTGGAGTACCCATCGGAGTAAAATGAGTAACAAATGAGGGAGACCATTTATATCTAAATGCGGATGGGCCCAAGGTAACAAGTAACATGGGTGAATCGGCTTTCTCAATGGGGGCCCTAGATAGGGTGATTAAAGAGTCAATGGCAGTCGAAGCGGACACTACTTGTTCGACATGCAGTGGTGCCTCACTTGATAAATTAAAAATGGTAGGGGGCTCATTCAAAACTAGAAAATTAGGGTCTAAAGGTGGAGGGTTATCTTCAATAGGAGGAACTAAAGGATTAACTAAAGATGTAGAAGCAGGAAGAAGAGGAGGAGAAAGACTTACCTAAATCGTGACATTTTGAACACTCTAGAGAGCGAACTTTTCTACTTCTTCATTTTTTACGACTGTGTCAGATGTGTCTAGGTCTTGGACTCACCTTAACTTTATCTATCCTAAAATAGAGTGTCTTGACTCCTTTGTGGATAATTCTATCAAATCCTAGCCTTCTTGTCATATGGTTGATCCTCTTGGGGATCATTGGGCTCTCTTTCCTTTGTTTCAGACACTGGCAGAAGATACAGCCTATGAGTCCTTTTTCTTATAGGTATTTCCCTTGTCGAATTCCTATGGTCAAGGAGCAGGGCATGGAAGTTTCTCCTCTATTACTTCATGGCTGGAATCTGGGTTGTTATTATTGAAATCAGCCTTTTGGTCATGAATGTCTTCGAACATCATATGGCAGAAATTCCTCTAACAACTTATGAGTGTTTCCCATTTCTTGTCAAAACCTCTAGAAGTCTGCCATTTTCAATTCCAACCATCCCTTCCATTTCATCTGATTTTTTAAGGTTTTGGCTATCAGAATCTCCCTCTGATATCTTGCCTATGGTGTATAAAAACTTAACCATTTTGGCCTCTTCATTGGTATGAGGGCCAAGTTGACGTACAAATCTGACCTCTCTTAAGTCGAGTTTCTCTTTGATTCCACATAAATCATACAGTCGATCCTCAAGAATTGGAGCATTAGAAAATAATCTTCGCTCAAAAATATTGGTGAAAACGGGCTTCCTTGACACAAATTCAACTCTTCTTCCATTCATTTATGGTTTTTCCATGGCTTCTTCAAAAGTTGCAGAGAGTTTTACTGAAATGGTCACTTGCTCTTTGCTTCCTTTGGGAGAAATCTACTTTTTGGTGCAATTAATTATTTCATAGAGTACATGTAGTTAAGGCTATCCTGCTACCGCTAGTCCATTAAATGTTGCCAATGAGGAGATACGCATGGGTAGGGGATTCTGTCTCCTTTTGGAATGCCAAAACTCTGTAGAAATCAATTTAGTACATTCCTTTCGCCGCCTCTTTTCTCAAATAAACTCATTGCCTCAGGAAAAGTGTCCTTAATTATATCAATATTTTCTTAGCGATACAAAGTACCCTTGAAAAGACAAGCTCATTAATTTGTTAGAAATTAGCATGTTAATCCATGTCCTTTCACTATGTGAGCTAGCTAATGCTGATGATGGCCAAGGACACATGTCAAAAATCGACCTATATGAGTATTTACTCCCAATGCCCAAACATTAATTTTGAGACCTTATGTCTAATTTGCCATATGATCTATTCTTTGTTCACTAACTTCTTTGATATTTTCTCGTTACCATCCCGTGAAAAATAGAACCTTCATTGTTTAGCCATACCAACACCTCTTTCTATAAATAGCTATACCACCTCAAGGCTATATTCATTCGAAAAAGTAAAATTTTATATTTTAGCTATCTTATTTTCTATCTACATATTGCCTTTTTCTCTACTGCTCTAATCATGTCTATCAACCTGGGTACTCCTATTCATCTTCTCCCATGTAGGCCACAGTATTCCTTCACTAGGGAGATTGCATGTGAAAGAATTAAGCACTTGGTAAAGAGGTGTGATCGCCTGGGGGTGATTTTGTTTTGATGGGTCATTGGTATGGACTTCATTGAAGATGAGAAGTAGTTGTGAACCAATTGCAACATCCTATCCCCCTTCGTGGCCTCTTTGTTGGACCTGAATTTTGCCAAAACTAGTATGGTGGAGCTGTGTTTCCATATGTTTGATTTTTCTCTACTGGAAGGGCTCGACAAAATTGTGCAAGTCGATATCCCTAGTATTGACATTCCTAGTGTGATGGACCTCCGTAGGTTCATTGATTATGGCATGGACATTCCTTGGCTTCCTTTTCTCAATGACTTTCACACCATGGACCTGATTAGCCACCATGCCTTTTCTCTGCCTGTCGCCACCTACCTCCTTTGGGAGTATGGCGTTGATGAAGTTCTTACGCAGTACGACTTCAAAAATAAATTTGAGCTCGTCATCTTCGACTGCACAAAATGAGGTCAACACCCGTGAATTGTGTTTCCTGCTCTGCTACTGAAGATGAAGAAGAAGGAAAATAAAAAATAAAAATAAAAAGCGATTATGGGCAATAATCCCTTATAATGGTGGTTGGAGGCCTTCTTTTTGATTTTTTGTAAAATGCCTCCAACACTTTTGCTTTTGTATTTTTCTCAAATAGCCTCTACTAGGTTTTGCTTGAGAGAGCATTTTCTATCAAAATTTGAGCCTTGGGCTACCCTATACTATAAATTCGTTGAAAAATACAATATATAAAATATAGCTTTTTGTACTTCTTCAGCTTCTTCACTTTATTCTTTAATCTAAAACTTAAAGCTTTTTACAAAATTTTACATATGGTACATATCTGTGAATTTTTTTAAGAGCATCGTACTTTAATCAAATGGTTTCAGATAAATACCGTTTATCAGTATCTCTAAAGTATTACCATCCATATCTTCTAGTTCATACACATTCCTATCATTGCACACACTAATTCAGAACGGGCCCTTCCACAATGCTTCAAATTTGGTGTGTTGTCCTGGTTTTGCAATGCGCTCATCATTTTTTAGTAGTAGGCTCCCCTCCTAGAAATCTGGGTTGGAAGTCTTTTTATCAAACCATCGCTTGACCGTCTATTATTGGCCAATTATGGCCTCAAAAGTATTTTCTCTATCTTCCACTAGTTTGAGGAGTTCAGCTATATGTACCTTCATTCCATTGTTTTCCTCTATTTCTAGGGCTTTCACTAATTGTAAGGCGGGGAGTTCCATGGAAATAGGTAAGACTACTTCTTTCCCATATACTAATTAATAAGGAGATGTCTCCAAGATCTATTTCAATTTGATTTGGTCTACCCACAGAGCTTCCCATAAATGTTTGTGTCGTTCCCTTTGTTGTTCAAACCCAATGCACTTAATTAACCTAATTAGGTTTTTATTTGTCAACTCTACTAACCCATTCCCTTGCGGGTAGTAATTTGAAGATCTCTTTAGATAGATCTCATTCCTAAAAGAAAAATCCAACACTTTCAAACCTACAAAGGCTCTAGCATTGTTGAATATGATAGTCTTTGGTGAACCAAACCTAGTCACCAACCCTTCTAGAAAGTTAACAATCTCGCCTTCTATAGCACCTTTCAGGGAAATAGCTTATGTCCATCTTGTGAAGTAATCAGTCATTTTGAGGATCTACTTATGGCCATCACTAGAGATAGGATTTATCATTCTGACAAAGTCTAATCCCCATTAAGAAAAGGGATCTTCAATTACAGTGGGACTCAAAGGCAAAGCAAAAAAGTTCCTTTTTTCCAACAAAAAATTTTCACTGAGTGCATCTCTGCACCAAATGGTACGCTTCCAAAAACATTGAGGGCCAATAATATCCCGCTTGCATAATTTTTAGAGTGGTGGTTTTAGTAGAAAAATGTTCACCCTCGGGAATGTTGAGGAATTTTGTCAGAACCCTGTCTTACTGGCACTTGTCTAAACATCAGAGCAATATTTCATCATAGTTCCTTTTTTAAAAAATTCCTTCAACCAATACATACCTGGTACCTTGCAGTTGATAGTATCTTCATTTGTTGGAGGGGAGAGCTATTGGGTAGTATCCTTTTTGCATGTATAATGTCTGATCCATTACCTAGGATTTGTCGGACTCGAACTGATCTGAAAAGACATGATCAAAATACTTATTCGGTTCGGGACCCGACTCTTGTGCGAGATATTTGCATAGGCCTCTTCCCCATACCAGCTTATTTAGCTTGATGTCTATGTCGTACTCCAAAATCTTGGTGATCCAATTGGCTCTTTTTTCAATTATTTCTCCTTCAGTGATGTACTCCCTTATGCTTGGGTGAGCAACCAAAATGGTGATTTTATTTGCCGACACTAGGTGTTGGAACTTCTTGAGACTTTTGACATTGGAAAAAGCTTGATTTTCTATAAATTATACTTGGTTTTGTAACCTTTAAAGGTTCTTGAATGAAAAGAATTTGGATGTTCCCCATTATCGTTCTTGTCCTTTTGAGTAAGCATGAAAGCTATACTATGTTGGCCGTTGTACACATATAAAAAAAACATTTGAAAAAATCTGGATTGGCCAGTACCAAAGTAGCGAAGATAGCCTTCTTTATCTGCTCGAAAGCTTCCTTGCCTTTATGATTCCATTTGAAGATCAGATTCTTTTTTAGCATCAACATGATGGGCCTTGCAATGCTTGCAAATTCAAAGATGAAACAACTGACAAAAATGATCTTTCCTAAGAAAGACTATAACCCTTTTTGATTTATTGGTAAGGT
This sequence comes from Sequoiadendron giganteum, assembly GCA_007115665.2. Lineage (NCBI taxonomy): Eukaryota > Viridiplantae > Streptophyta > Pinopsida > Cupressales > Cupressaceae > Sequoiadendron > Sequoiadendron giganteum. The sequence goes on from CM021108.1 coordinate 214,166,600, forward strand.
AAAATACATTATAGATTTGACCCCTTTGGAGTCTATTGCAATTCCTTCCTTGGACACTACAAAGCCAAGAAGTTTACCTTGAGGTACTCCGAAAACACATTTTTTTGGATTTAATGAAATCCCAAACTTTTGGCACCTCTGGAAGACTTGTTCTAGGTGATCAAAATGATCAGCCTCTAATTTTGAAAAAATAGTCAGATCATCCAAATAAATCAAAATGATTGAATTGATCAATCCTGTGAAAGAAATTTCCATGGCCCATTGAAAAGTCACACCGACATTTGAGAGTCTAAACAAAAATTTTGTATATGCGAGCGTACCCCACTTAGTGGTAAATGTCATCTTATGTTGGTCACTATCTTTGACAAGCACTTGATTGTACCCTGAAAATCCGTCAAGCAATGAGAACATCTCTTACTCAGCCACTGTTTGCAAGATCTACTCCATGGATGGTAGAGGATAATAGTCTTTCAGCGAGGCCCTATTCAGGTCCCTAAAATTGACACAAAGCTTGATATCACCATTTTTCTTATGAACCGGTACCAAAGTAGAAACCTAAGTTGAGTGTTTAATCGGATAAATGATTCAGGACTCAATTAGGTTAGTGAGCTCTTGTGCCATCAATTCTTCGACTTTTAGATTAACATGCCTTCACTTTTGTCAGACTGGATTCGACCCTTCTTCCAAGTCAATGTTATGCTGAATTATACCAGGATTGTTCCCTCTAAGATCATCATAAGTCCATCCTATAACTCCTTCATACCTAGACCATAGATCTCTTAGCCTTTCTCTATCTTCAAACTGTACATTCCTTCAAATTTTTAGTCTTCTACCATTCACGATGTCCAACTCTTCATAATATTTTTCATCAGTTGTGAACCTTTTCTTTCCATTCCTTAAATCTTCAGAGTCAAAAAGATTCTCGAGGGAAATCAAACCTCAAGGAAGCTTATTGCTCTTGAGCTAAATGAACTGCCCTTCAGATGGTTGAAACTCTTATTCTAAATGGTCGGAAGGTCGCTCTGACTTTTGAAAGAAAGTGGCTATCTGGGCGTCATCTTCAAAAACATGCCAATTTTGACCATTTTCGGGAATTGACAGTCGAACAAAAGTGCGGACCACACTTTTCTTTGAGTCGAAGCCTAGTTCAAACTATGAACCAATGAAAGCCATCCAATATTCTATATCATTCAAGGATTGGGGAATAACCTAGACATTGAAAGCTTCAAAACCCTCAATTAAGTCTCATATCTGATGTCTATAGGCCTTCATCCTCATATTTTTTGCCGATGCTTGTCCACGGACTTTGCTTACTATTAATTCAAAATCTTTGAATACTTGCAACCTTTTTCGTGCCCATCCACTCAGAAAGGAAAAGACTATGAATTAATGCTTCATATTCTACATCATTATTTGAGGACAAAAATTGTAAATGGTAGGCCATGAGGGTCTCAAATCCTGTTGGAGACAACAACTGGATCCCTGCTCCAAAATTGGCCTTGCATTTGGCGCCATCAAATTACAGGGCCCACATGCAGTTATTCATCAGATCATCATAGCTTACCTAATATTTCTTCAGTTTTGGATGGACCATGTCATCATCAAATATGACATAAGTACCCAGTTCGGTGGCATGAAAATTTCCAAATGGGTCGAAGTTGATGAACTAGCTAAGGAGAACCTCTTCTTGAGGGGTTTTCTCACTTGTGTCCTCTTCATCTTCCAAAATTTTGACACAATATCCCTCTTTCTTCTAAAAAGAAGTATGTGTGGCTTCAAAAGAGAGAACAGGATTGTCTGCTATGTGTTCAGAATGCAAAGATTCTGAGAGAATCTTCATCTTTGGTCCATGTTTGGTTCACAATATCATATGGGACCTATCTAGTGCCAAATATCTACCCCGCTTTGTGGTAAATTCTCTAGAAAGACACATCTTGAAAATTAAGGGAATGTCAATTATTACTACCTCTTGTGAAATTGTCTAGCTCAAGGATGAAAAAAGGGTTAAGAATAAATTTTTTATCTGACCGACCATCAAAACCTTCTTTTTGTCTAGCTGCATGATTCCCTTTTCCAAAGGCTCATACTTGAGCATTATGGTGCCATCAACCACTTTCTTTGGTATGATTTTTGTACTAGCTCCCAAGTCAATCATATTATTATGCAGAAGTTTATCTCCGACAATTAATGTCAAAAAGAAAGGAGTGCGCTTTGACTTGCTTACCTCTTTCTTGTTTTATTTTTCTGCATCATTCGTATAAACTACAGGCTTCAGGATTTGAGGATCCGACGTAGGCACTTTGTTTTGATCTAGGTCACGTGGAGGAAATTCGTTCGTCTATGGCCTTGGTTCTTCAATTTCAATGCTTCTCACAATAATTTGTTTTCTCAGGGATAGATATTACGTCCTGGAGAATTCCCCCCCACCCAATCAGTCGGGGCCAGGTTCGATCTCTGGCATGTATGTATCATCAAAGAAGCTTGATTCCTAGTGGAGAATACGTCTCGTGGTGCATGTCACCCATTGTTAACAGACAAAGACACATTAGCAAGTTCCTTCTTCATATGCTCCACCACGTTGAGCATTCTGACTAGCTAAATCTTTGGTCTGAATTGAAAAATCTCTCTTGGCTTCTAGGAAAAACAATCTTTTGTGAATGGGTTTGATGTCTTATCATGCCATTTTTTAGGCACTAGTGGAATATATTGTTGCTGAGTCGATTAAACAGTTAGCTAATCAGTTGGTTGGGGCAGTTGTCTCTCATACAAAGGTGGTCCGTAAGACTGGGGACGAGGCAGAGCCTATGGCCCATTCCCTAATGATTCTTCTCTTTGATCTGGTCTTGTAATTCGAGTGTACCTATAGAATGCTAGTTGTCAGAGCTTCATATGCAAAAACTACATCCTCTTCTTCCATCCAAGAGAAAAGTGCTTGATCGGGTGCTATGCCCAGCTCTTGTTCTACAGACATCCCTTGTATTTGAGTTATGAATTGGGCATTCTCCATCTTGAGATAATCATATCCTTCTTTATTTGGTTGCGCGCCTTTATTCCTCTACTCTTCTATTCTTTGCTATAGGTTTCCTTTGGGGCAATTAAGAGGCATATGAAGATCATTGCAATGAAAACACCATACACTTTCATCATCCACTAGGTTATTTTGACCTTGTACCAAATATTTGTTGTGGCTATTGTGGATGCTAAAATCTGCAAATTCTTAAACATTGACATAAATTAACATTGTTAGCTAATCACAACATCCCTATGAAATATTTGACCATGTTAGATATGCAAACAAGATAAAATACAAAAAGAAAACTAAATGAAAACATATAAAAACATGAACCAAACTCTATTTCATAGTGGGAGTGGTGCTCCTCATGATGTAGAAAGGATGCCCTTTCCTACCCCTTGATAAGCAAGATTGCCAAAATGAAAGATGATGCCAATGCCAATGTTGAGATTGTGCATCAAGTTGTATTGTTGTGTTGTAGCCAAATTGTGTTGAAATACTTTGCATTTATAGATTCAAGGTTGAAAGATTGAGTAATTTTGGTGAATGTGGATCATTCATAAGCCAATAACAAGATGCCACTTGTAAAAATGTGAGAGGATGAGGGTTGTGCACATTTTGGTCAATGTGCCAATTTCAAAATTCAATTTTGATGAAATGACATGTTTAGGGGGGATGAAAGAAGAGAGTTAATGCCAAGTTGACTTGTGTAAGAGGCGTGTAAGAGATGTGTAAGAGATGTGTAAGAGCATTTAATGCTTTGTTGGAAGGGACAAGTCCTTTGGAGGGAAGATTCAAATTTGAAGAATATTCCATCTTGATGCCCTTTTGAAAGTAATTAGAAGAATTAATAAATCAAAGAAATGATTTATTCGTGCAAGTGGGTAGGTTAGTTAAGAGTTTATATTTGACTCCAGTTGATTCAAAAGCTAGAGAATGGGTGATTATGTTTAGAGGTTAATTAATTTAGATTAATTAACTTGGAGGATTTTTTGGGGTTTGATATTTGATTTAAATCATTTTGATTTATTGAATCAAATAAGAAGAACTTAAGGACTTAACTAAATAATTTGATTTATTTAATTAAGTATGATGAAGCTAGGGAATTAATCAATAAATTGTTTTAATTGATTAATAGAAGAATTGGATGTTAAAGCAGGATTTAGATGCCTGATGTTGATTATTTTACGTGTCTACAACTATCCTTGACCGTATGTAACGACATGGTAATCGAGACTATTTGATTGGTGGAAACAACCTACTGACCTCCTCGACCCAAAGGTCCTTGATCTGTACTTTGTTGATTCTATTAATAGAAGGTTCTCCCTCCTTGGTATGTTTGAGTTGCTTATTTCAGAGGGACTGCTTGTTGTTGCTTGATGAGAACTAGCTCATTAACAAAGGATCACATTAGGCTCCTCATATCATTAAGGTCCACTACTATAGAGGAAGAACCAAACATTCTTAGTTGTCTTATAGGGTAGACATACATAGACTGGGGTGGAGTTGGGCTCATCATCTATGTCAATAGAGTATTCAAAGAAGACTCTTCTCAAAGTAGAGCACCTGAGATTTCTAGAAAAATGGGCATTAGAGGTCACAGTGGAAGGTTTCTTGCATCTATCAAACTATTCTCCAAGCGGATTGCAAACTTGTAAGCATCGGGTAGACTATATCCTCCCATGGAAGTCATTACGACCACAATATCAAAATTGATGGCTCTAAAAAAAAACATGAACACCATAGCAGTTGGAGGCCATGTAGTAGTGGGGATCCTCTACAAGGTTTTGTTAAACCTAGCATTGAAGTTTCTCATAGCTTCTTGTGGGGCTCTCTTAATGGTAATTAGTTGATGTAATAGCGAGGAATGGTCTCCTTTCTCTGAAAAACATTTGAAAAAATTTTCTCCGAGATCATCCTATGAGATGATAGAACCAAAAGTTAGAGATCTATACCAATCTTGAGCCTTCCCTTTGAAAGAAGCAACCAACAATCTCACAACGATATTTTCCTCCATGATATTATGCACCCTACATACTTTTTCTACATCTTAGAGGTGTTCAGAAGGGGTTTTAAATTCCTCCCCAAAAAATTGGAATAGCATTGAGGGTATTAGCGAGTATGGTGGACCAGAGATCAGGTGGACTAGGTGGTTGTAGTGGACTACCACTATCCCAGCTTAGAATGTTTTTGGGAGTGGGAGGTGCTATGTAGGCCATGGAGAAAATATTCATATGTATTGGGTATACTAGTATTCTTATCTAGAAACGTTGGCCTCCAATTGGCATTCCCCTATACCAATATCATTGTAGAGTATAAGGCTTTAACCATAGGTCTCAAAAATTGCAGCACAGTGGTGAATCATGGCATTAAAGGTCTATGGGGATTCACAACTTATTTTCAACCAAGTCAATGGTGAATACCAAACTAAGGATGATAAGCTCACACCTTACAAGGAATTAGTAAAAAGCCTCAAAGAATAATTTATTGACATCACCTTTGAGCAGATACTGAGGGCAAACAATAGAGTGGCTGATGCAATGGCAACAATTGGATCCTTGCTAGATATCCTTCACAATGTCTCGAAACACAAATTCTTGATAGAGTAGCTTCTCGTACTTGCTTTCAAGGTACTAGAGTCATAATATGCATGTGAACTTGTTGGTCCTGGTGATCTTTGGTATCACGACATTTACACCTACCTGATATTAGGAACTTCCCAGCCGACATTACCCTGAACCTCAAGTGAACCTTTGTCAAAAGATCCTTACATTTTGTCATCCTAGGGGAAACCATCTTTTGTAGAAGCATTGATGGAACCCTATTACGTTGCTTAAAACCTAAGGAAGCCCTGACTGCTTTGACAAAGGCACATAATGTCACGTGTAGTTCACATTCGAGTGGTATGACCTTGGCCAAGAAGTTAGTAAGAACTGGGTACTACTGACTGACAATGGAAAGAGAGGCACAAGACTTTGTTAGAAGGTGTCTACAATGCAAGCAACATGGAGACCTCATTCATGCACCAGCTCAAGAGTTACATCTGATTGTTACACCTTGGCCCTTTTCCTAATGGGGGCTTGATCTCATAGGTAAAATCTCACCCACCTCATCTAATGGCCATAAATTCATCATCACCACCACAAAATATTTCACAAAGTGGGTCGAAGCAATTCCCATGACCTACATCACCGAAAAGTAGATATCCAAGTTCATCCTGAACTATCTCATTTGCCGATATGAATTCCCTCAATTTGTTATCTCTAATAATGGGACACCTTTCAAGAATCAGGATGTCCGTGACTTATGCAAAAAATTAAAAATCCAACATCGCTTTTCTATTCCATACTACCCACAAGGCAATGGCCAAGTAGAAGCTACCAACAAAACCATTCTAAAAATCCTTAAGAAAATAGTCAATGACTCTAGTCGTGACTAATATCTATAGCTAAATCCCACCTTATGGGCCTACCACACCAACATCTGCATGCTAATAGGCACCACCCCATTCTCCCTAGTCTACGGATCAGAAGCCATCCTCCATATTGAGATCAAGCTCCTGTCACTAAGGATATCATTGCAAAACCTCATCACAGATGAGGAATATAGGGTTACAAGACTGAATGAGATGGAGTTACTAGATAAACGAGACATGGACACCCTCAATCATTTATAGGTGTATCAGAATCGCCTAAAATGCAGCTACAACAAGAAGATCAGGAAACACACCTTCCAAGTCGACAACCTTGTGCTAAAAGTGAACCAAAAGAATGTGCCAAATATAGAGAGAAAAGGAAATTCGAGCCCAACTAGCTGGGAAATTTCATCATCACAACAAGTTATAAATTAGGAGCATATCAACTAGCAACACTAGAAGGTGAGCCTCTAAACAAATCCCATCTCAAAAAATTTTATGCCTAAGAAACTTGCAAGGTATAAAACCAAAAATAAAAAAAAATCAAAAAATGGTTACCTTGATGAACACCTGGCAAACAGGCGTCTTGGTGACAACAAAAAAATAAAAAAATCAAAAGATCCAAAAAAATCAGAAAAAGGATTGAAAACAATAAAAATAAATAAAAAAATTGTCCTCTAGTGAAAACCACTTCGGTGGCACTTTAGACAAGTACCTTGGTGAAAACCTAGCAAACAGGCACCAACTGTAAATAAAGCACTCCCCATCCACTAGGATCTACATGACTTACTCATCCATTCTATCACATTTCATTAGTCCTCCATCCACTCATTCGCTCACATCCATACCATAGCCTGAGCTAGTGACCATATCATATTCCACCATAGTACTACTTGGCATATTCCTAAGGTCGGTTTGTCTTTCCTTTATCAAAGTAGTCTATCACTTAAACACTAGGGGCATGTCCTTGAAAGTGGCGATGGATCAGATTTGTGTATATCTTTTGTTCTCTTCCCAAATTCACCAGAAAATTCGAAAACATTTGGAAAATTCAATCAAAAATCCAAAAACATGTCAAAATATCAAAAAATCTTCAAAAATTCACCATTGAGTCTTGTTAGTCTTTCACCTTGTCCGGACTATGTCATCTCTAAGCTTGAACGTAGGCAAGGTTGATCTTTGATCATCCCCCGAGACATTTAGGTCAGTCCTTTATGCGTCCGTCACATTGGCAATCCATTTGCCCGTTTAGTTTACATTTTACATTAGGCATCCGTCACATTGGCAATCCATTTACCCATCTAGTTTACATTTTAGGATTTTAGGTGTCTATTGCAATGACAGCTAGCTGCCCATCTATTTATGCATTTTTTGCAATGACATTCATTTTTCCATCTTTTTTCACATTTAGGTCAGTCCGTTAGGTGTCTGTCGCAATAAAATGACAATCCGTTTGCCCATCCCATCATCAATTTGGTCATCAATCTAACTACGTGTATAACATAGGCAAGGATAATCTATGGATGAGCTCCTAAGACCCCTAGGATAGGTCTTTTAGTTATTCTCTTCATCATAAATCTTGAAAATACCAAAAACATTTGCAAAACATCTTCAAAAAATACCAAAAAATAGCCTCAAAATATTTGAAAAATCCAAAATGGTTCATCCATTTCATCTCGCTTTCACCCATGATTGTCATCACTCATAATAAACTCAATCGTCACCTTCACCCTTTGGTGAGTCAGTCATAAGCAATTTTAGCAGGTTCCAAAGTGAACACCTAATCACCAAAGTCTTAAGCCTAAGTCAGTAAGCAAACAAGTTGGTCAACTCAGAGTATCAATAGCTTATCACCCAATCAGTCTCATCCAAACCCTGATCACTACATGTCCTAGGATGAATCCTTCCCATGATGGACATAAGCATCAGGTACCCTATAGTAGTTTAGCCTTGGCTACTAGTATGAAGAACATTAGCTTGTTTGTTTACTTTTTCTTGGTCTTTATTGACTTATCTTATTTTGCACTCATTTCCAAGGACCTCTCAATGATACCTAAACAAAACAATTTTAGAGAGAAAGGAATGGGGCAAAGATCATAATCTTTTGTATCTGCTACGCTTGTGGGATACACTTGTAAAATAACTTAGTCATATATGTTTTGTTTGGTTTGTGGAGAGGATGTATTAGATATCTTGTTGACCACATAAGAAAGCTTGCTTTCCTATGTTTTGGCCCGAGATATTTAGAATGTCTGAACTACATCCTGAATGAAGTATGTACGCTAAGTGTGAACAAGAATACTCCAGAAAAATTTACGAGTCAAATTCCATCACACTAGGTACAACGCCATCCTAGTCCCTTATACCTTGATGCATCGTATCTATGTGTGTTATCAAACATAAAGTAATTGGCCCTTTGAAAAACCCAACTCCTACTAAGCAAATCATCATCATCATAACATATGCTTGTTGGATCTTCCTTCCATCTTATTCTTCTCATCCCTCTATCTTTACTAACATTTCTATCTAAAATCGGTGTGTTGTATCAAAATATACACAAGACTACCCATGGTCGATGACTATCTATACATCATCAGATCTATCTACATCAAAAAATTATCTTTTTTCCTTTGATCAATAAAACCACTCATCTCACATTTTAATACTATATCGATGGGAAATTAGCATTTATGTTCGATCTCTTGAGGGGGCAATATACCAACAATATCCTTCCATTGGGGCAATAGTGGGGCATCTAAAAAATCAAGAAATTTTTGATATTGATCACAGTAGTTTATTACTTGAATCAATGCAACAAGTACATTGCTTCAAAGAGGGGCAAAATGTAGACATGGAAAATGTACATTCGGTTCAGCACACTTGATCCTGATTATTAACAACATTTCTTCCTAAATCATACTCTCAGCTTTTCATCATATTTTGTCTCTTAATTTAATAAATCATTGTTTATTTAATTAAGTTTTTCTCCTTCTCTGCTTAAATTAATCAATTTAATTTAATTAATCTTATGTCTCTGTTTAATTGAATAAATCATTTTATTTGAATAAATTTTCTAAAGTCCTCTTATTAAATTAAATAAATTAAACCTTATTTGATTTAATCTAACATTTTCCCACTTAGTTAAATAAATCAAAATCATTTATTTAATTAATCAATTCCTCTCAATTCTGATTTAAATTAATTCATCAATTTAAGTCAAAGTTGTCACATATGCTAATCTCTCATTAATTTAATCAAAATCTTGATTAAGTTAATCCCTATCACTAAAATATTCTAGAGAATGCTACTTGCACATGAAAATTGATTTGATTCATTTATTAAATCTCTATTTCCCCTCACATGGCTTCAAAAGGGAATATTCCTTCAAATTTGAATTCAGAAGTCCAAGTGGATTTGTACATCCAACAAGGCATTCATTCCTCTTATATGTCCTTGTGCATTGAGCCAAGTGACATTTATTTCATTCTTTTTTCCCTCTCACATGTTATTTCCTCAATTTAAAATTCCACCTAGTTGCATTTATTGGCACTTTCGCCAAAATGTGCACAACCATCAACCATTTACATCTTGACAAGTGGCACTTGGCCATTGGATGTTGAATGATCCCACATTGCTTGTTTTCACTCTCTTTTCTAGTTTGGAAATCTATAAATTGGAGACTTCTCTCCTCATTCAAGGATCCACAATTTGATGCAAAGTTACTCTCTTGATATTGAGAGCCAATTTTGTGCACATCATTCCACATATTAATCATTTTCACAATTCATAGCTAGGTTATGCTCAAATATTATTTGAGAGGTTTCATTAATCTATACATCAACAGTGCAATTCAAGGATTGGGAAAGGGTTGCTTACTACACAACAAAGTTGGACCAATCCACTATGAGATAAATGTTTGATCATGTTCTTTACATATGTTTCTGTTTAATTTGTTTTATGCTCATTATTTGCATATATGAACATGATTAAGTATTTCATAGGGATGTTAAATTTTCTGAGTTAAACTAACTTGTGCTAACAACATGAAATTGGTTTAAGTCTGTCTCCTGCAGATTTTTAGCATTCAAACATTGAAATTGTGGATATAATTAGATTCTTCCACTTTTCATTTTCATCATTTACATTAGATTACATTAGACATAGATTATAAAAATAAAACCAAAAAGAAGACCTAAGACCTAAGACACTTGGAAAAAGTATAGTTATTTGACTATGTCAAATCTCTCTTTCCAAGTTAACCTAACCCTCAAGCTTTTTATGAGAACCCAAAACCAAGAGAAGTTAATGTGATTCAACCTAACCTTATCCTTTACCTAGCTTTGCACAAACCACAACCTAAAAAAATATTGAATTTACTCTTTACCCACCTATTAACAATGTTTTACAACAATCAAGTAATAATACCATCTCTCATACATACAAAACTCAAAACAATACCCAACTAAGGCAAACAAATTCACCAACCTTACCTTTACATAAATCTATTTTTCCTAATGCTCCTCATTTTCCTTTGCATAGTGGGAAGGATTATGATCTTATTGAACAACTTAAGAAAACTCCTACAAAGATATCCCTATGGGACCTAATTCAAAGTTCACCTAACTATCACACTATTCTTCAAACAACCTTACAACAAGTTGTGATCCCTCCTAATACAAATGCAAATGATGTAGAAGCTCTAATCCAAGGAATGAATACATTAATGTAGACATTGCCTTTCACCAACATGAGCTCCCTCCCTTGGAGATGAAAAAGATACATGATTCCTTCATGATCATTTACAAATACAATAAAACAAGAATAAAAGGACCCTTGTTGATAATGGCTCAACCCTTAATGTGTGTAGTATGGAACTTTTAGATAGGTTGTGTGTAGAAAAATAAAAAAATGAACCCGACTCCTTATAAATTTGGGGATTTAACAATTTAGGAAAGAAATCACTCAATGTGATTACTTTACCTATTAGAGTTGAAAAGTATACCTTACAAACTCTTATTCATGTTATGCCTCGTGATCTTTCATATAGTCTTCTTTTGGGAAGACTATATATTCATGAAATGCATGCAGTTCCTTCAACCCTTCATTGTATCATTAAATATGTCTATAACAACAAGGTACACCAACTTGAAATAGACCCCGAGCCTGAAAGTTGCTTACAAGTTGAAAAGGGAACAAAAAGTCTTCTAAGCACATTGATTCCAACATCCAACATAGAACCTATAGAAGAAGACAAACCAGAAATGGAAATAGTGTCAAAGTTATTAGATGATGATTGGGGTTCCTTGGAGTTCACACCCTCATTTATGGTAGAATACATAATCAAAAGAAAAGAAGATGAGAAGGAAAAACAACCAACACTCATGTCAACTCAAAATTTGGAACAAACTCACAAGCATCTACCTCATCCACTCTTGAAGATACAAGCTATACAACAATTTTTCATGAGATAGATTATCAACAACCACCAAACCTGAAAGAAATGGAGAAAACTTTATGGGAGAGGTTATGAACTTATGAAAAAATTGGGCTATAATGGTAAAGGATGTGGACAAAAATAACAAGGTATTTGAGTTCCTATAGAACCTAACATGTAAGAAACAAAAAATGGTTTGGGATATTGCCCTTCCAAGATTACAAAAGAAGCAAAGTGACCATCATTAAACATCAACACCATCTTGTGTACCCCTAAATTCAATCTCACTTTGAAACATCTTGAATGGATTGATATGGATTTTGATGACATCATAGGAAAACTTTGAGGATGATGAACCCTTGAAGCAAATTCTATGAGTTTATGACAAATCATCTACTACTCTTGAAAAGAAAAATATCACATGCACTATGATTAGCACCAACAAAAATATGTAGAAGAGGAAAGTAATGAGACAAATATGAGTAAAGAAGAAAACAACCTTGAATTTCAAAAGCCAGGTGCACTTCCTCTAGGGGATAAAATCAACATAGCAATGGGCATCAACGACAAGGAGAAAGTCATTAAGATAGGAAAGTGCCTTGATGATAAAGAACAAGAAGATCAAACAATGTTACTCCATGACTTTCCTAAAATTTTTGCTTGGAAATATTTGGATATGCTAGGAATAGATGGTAAGATAGTGACAAACAACATAGTCCTTGTTGAAAATGCTAAACTAGTTAGACGAAAGATATGAAAGATAAATCTTCGGATAGCTTTGCTAGTTAAAGGAGAGATTTAAAAACTCCTGGTGGTTGGTTTCATAAGACCTATAGATTATTCTCCTTGTATCTCAAACATTTTCATAGTCATAAAACTTGACAATTGTATTAGGACGTGTATGGATTTTTGTGATTTGAATAAAGTATCTTTCTAGGATGACTTTCCCCTTCCTAATATCAACATGATAGTAGACTCGACTGTAAGACATGCTTTGTTGTCATTCATGGATGTATTTTTTGGATACAATAGTTATTTTATCAACCCTCAAGATCAATATAAAATGGCATTGCCAATAGTTTGGGGAACATCTTGTTGGGTCATGATTCCTTTTGGATTGAATAATATGAGTGCAACATATCAACGAGCCATGATATTAATATTTCACGATTAAATACATAATATTTTTGAAGAATATGTTGATGATATTCTAGAAAAATATTTAACAAGACAAGATAATGTGAATATCCTTCATAAAATATTTCAGCGAATGCAAAAATACAACATGAGATTGAATCCAAAAAATTGTGTATTTGGTGTAGAGAGTGGAAAAATTATAGGTTTATTGTATCTCACAAAGGATCAAGGTGGACATGAAGAAAATTGATGCTATAGTTAACATGCCACCTCCTAAAAATATTTCTCAACTGTGCACATTATGAGGAATAATTCAAGCTATCTGTCATTTTGTCACATCTTTAGCTGATTGAACATTACCATTTGTAGATCTCCGCAAAAAGAATGTTCAATTTGATTGGAATGAGGATTGTAAACAACATTTTTTGAGTTTTAAGGAATACGTTGCAATTGCACCTATTTTACAACCCACTATGGAAAATAAATCATTCATCCTTTACATAGTCGCATTAGCCCATGCTCTCACAACATTGTTGGCTCAACATGATGAAAATGATAAATAGAATCATGTTTATTACATTAGCCAAACGTTGATAGATTATGAAAAATGATACACAATAGTAGAAAGACAATTTTTGGCTCTTGTATTCACTACAAGTAAATTGGGACATTACTTTTTGAATGTAGAAATACATGTGATAATGAAATTTGACCCTCTAAAACATCTTTTCAATAAAAGAGATTTATCAAGATGCTTGGCTAAATGGGTTATGTTGTTAACTGAGTTTGACCTTAAGTTTGTTTCACAAAAATAAATTAAAGGACAATCCTTAACTGACCACTTAGTTGATGCTCCCTCACCCCTATTACTACCTAATGTCAAAACATTCCTTGATGAGAATGTGTGGACTATTCAAAAAGATGATGTAACATGGGAACTATACTTTGATAGATCTAAGTGTAGAACATGCTCTAGCACTAGGGTATAATAATGCCACCCATAGGAAAGCATGCTCCCTTATCATACCACATAAACATATTATGCAACTATAAAAAATAGTAGAATATGAAGCGTTAATTGCTAGATTACATGCCACATTAACTCTAGGAGCCCAAGATATTAATTTTTTTGGTGGTTCACAATTAGTCATTAAAAAGATTAATGGAACACATCAAGAAAACCATGACAATTTTTCAAAATACAAGGACCTTAGAATGAATTGATTGTAAATTTTCAACTTGTTTACCATTGATAACATCCCACAAAAAGATAATAGGCATGAAAATGCAATAGAAACCATAGCTTCTCCAATATCCCCTCATGATCCCTAAAAATATTTCATATTTTTCATCCACACAATTATGAAAACTTCAATAGAGCTTAAAACAAATGAAGTATTAGCAATCACCACAAAGAATTCTAACGAATGTTATGCAACAATATTTTATTATCTAAAAAACTGGCACCTACCTTTAATTGACAATTAGGATTATTCGACGACACTTTCAAAGATTTTCATCCAATTATATAATTCTTGTTGATGTATTGTATTGAAGGTCTCTTGGTGGTCTCCTTCTTAGGTTCCTTAAAAAATCCAAAATCCCTATAGCACTAGATGAAGCCTATTCAATTTCTTGTGGAGGAAATTTTAGAGGAAGATCACTAGTGAAAACACTAATTCATATAGGTTGCTATTGGAAAAAAATGGAATAAGACTACTTTACATATGTTAAGAAATGTTACAAATGTTAAGAACATAGTAGATGAATTCACGCTCCTACTTGCAAGCTTCGTATGCTAGTCCCTATTTAGCCTTTTTTGGTGTGGGCCTTGAAGATTAATGGAAAAATTTCTCCCCCTTCCTCTATTGGACATACATTCATACTCACTACAATAGATTAATTCATGAATTTGGTGGAAGTAACACCCCTTTGTTTTAAAATTGTTGATGTAATATGCCATTTTATATTGGAACACATTATTGCTCATTTTGGAATCCCTTCCACCTTAGTTTCCAATTGGACACCATTTAAGAAAAAGGATGTGAAGAAATTTTTAGAAACATTCAACATACAACATCACTTTTAAAAACCATATTAGCCACAATCTAATGGTTAAGAAAAATCAACTAATAGAACACTTGAGCAAATCCTAAAGATAAAATTCAAGAAAAATAATAAAAATTGGCACACAAAGCTAACATACGCATTATGGGCCTATTGTATGAATGTTAGTTCATCAAATGGACACACACCTTAAAATTTTATCTATGGAACTAAGGAAATAATTCCCTTGGGGTTAGAGATCCCTTAATTGAGAATTTATCTTCAAGGGATTATTGATGACAATACATATAGAGAACAACAATTGCATCAACTAGAAATTCTTGATGAACAGTGCATCAACTCTCTTGAGCACCTTCAAGCTTATTATAAAAGAATTTAGTGCAATTATAATGATAATGTAATCCCTCATTCATTTAATAAAGGTGATTTGGTGTTATGTGAAAATCAATGCATTGTCAATGGAGGCCTGACTGAAAAAGGAAAATTCAGTCCTAATTGGTTAGGATCCTATATCGTAAAAAAAAACTATGGATTTTGAGCTTATACGTTAATAGAAATGGATGGAACACCTCTCAAATACCCTATTAATGTCACACATCTATGTCGGTATTATGTATAATTCTCTTGAATAGTGTGAATGAGAGAGAAGTGTTGTCAAAGCTAGTGGATAAATATTCCATGTGCTTTCACATTGCTTCATTCAACAGTGATTTGTGTGTCTTGAATTCTAAAGTGATTATTTAATTTATTTTAGGTGATTTCTTTAGGTTTCATACTATTCAAGTTCATTCTATATGTTGTGATACATTAGATCCCTATATGCATTTAATATTCTTTCATTAGATAATAGGTGCATTTAATTTACAATAACATACTTAATTACAATGTTGCATCTAAGAGAAACTAGACTAAGTTTTAATTAGATCATGTATAAATAATGTTAAATCATGGAGACATTCATTAAATAGTCTTACAAAGATTATTTAATCAATCAAATTTCCATTTAACATTCAACACATTAATAGAAATAATAAAACATCAAATGCTCATATATATATATAAGTTTTGTGTATGTGTCATCAATATATACAATGCTACTCTGGTCTACGATTGTCAGATACCTCACTACCTAGTGCTTGCATCTATCTCGTGGTGGTATGTTGGGAGATGGTGGTATGTGATCATGATCGTGATCTGTTAAGTGTACTAAGAGAAAACTGCCAGCCTCACATCTTTCCAAGGGCCTCCCAACACTCTCCTACTATTTGATCCTTCTCCACCTAAGGCCTGGATACCTCTAACTATAGTCTCTCAAAGTCTACTAGGGTCTAAGATGATTGTGCATTTGGGGTAGCATCGCCTCAATGGACATGCCTCCTAAGAATTTCATATGCTACCCATAGTCTGATGTATGGATTGAACAACTCTAGGTCCTGATCCATAATGGATGGGGGCACATATTCTGAGTGGGTGGCCTCCTCATTGACTAATCGAGGAACTTCTTTGCAGCCACCTGATGATAGAGATCATGAAGATCTCTCATAGACCTTGCAAGATAGAAACCATAAACATAATTAGTACACATCATGATATATATGTATTAAAGCATAAAAAATCAATATAAGCATAAAGCATAACATTAAATAAAATAGCATCACCTATCTCTCTATTAGGTTTTGTAAAATCAGTCTGATCATGTGTAGGGGCATGGAAGATGTGATAGCCTCTCCATGACTGTGGTTACTAGTGCCTACTGCAGTTGCTACTCATTATCTAGTAACTTGAATGGGATATGGCTCTCCCCACTCATGCTCAATTGGGTTCTTATATAATGCCTCACCACTCTCACTCATGGGTTTCTCCTCCTCCCCATCATTTTCCTCATCCTCATCCTTATCTATCTCCTCCTAGCCATCATAGTTAGGATATATGGTCTCATAATACTCCTCATCTATGCCATCTGTAAATATGTCTACAAACCTATATAATGTCTTGTTGAACCTATGCTCCACCTCATCCTCCTCATCTAGGAGTGGTCCTACATCACCTATCAGCTCTTCCATCTAAAATATAGGAGCTGGTCATGATACTGTCCACCACTCCTCATAGTCATCCTTGACATTGACAACATCAGCATTGGAGATCAGAGGCATATTATGATTTGAATACTCATAGTCACTATTGACAAAATCCTCTATAGTGAACTGTCTAGAATCACCAAGTCTCTAGGAACTCCATAATGACCTCCTAAAAATGGGTTGTGCCCTAGGTGCTATCTAGACATAACCAAAATGTCACATGATGCAATCATAGTAGAAATGATGTACTATGTAATGGTGTATGTCAATCAAGAACCTATCAAGCTAAAATCTCCTCATCTATCAAGTATGATCTAGCCATTGTAGCACAAGTTGATAAGGTCTCCAAAGGATCTCATCCTCCTCCAGTCAATAAAATTGGACTCTCCAGAAGTGTAAGTCACCATACTACCAAAACCATTGTAAAGGATGGCTAAAAGCCTAAGGATACCCCAAGGATGTCAGACATGGGAACCCGAATAATCTAGTACATGTGATGTGCTCAAGGCACCAAAGCTATAGAAGCATATAGTGTACCATGTTTTCCACTTCTTGCAATAAAAATGATCCAAGATCATAGTAAAGGTGTGCTAGGATGCTACACCCCCAGGTGTATACTATCTTGTGCTCTACCATCCCTCGTATCAGGTGTACTAGTCCTCCATCTAGGTGTGATCCTCAACCATCAAGGATGAGTACTAGTGCTACTATGATCATCAGAATCCATCTAACTAGCGGGGTCTATGAGTAGAGTAGCATCACAAGATCTATCTATGCTCTAACCCTCTCATCATGCATTGGTCCAGAAAGGAAAAATTGCATATCACATTTCATCTTATGAAATGACTACTCCACTCAGAAACGTAATTTCTCACCTTGAATAGGAACTCGAAGTATGTGGTGCACATCCTCCAGTGTGATGGTCATCTCATTGGTACATAGATGAAATTCACATACATATTAACATCCCATCACTCTACTAATTCCATGAGCATTAGATCATGGTACTTCATGGGGGGCAAGAGGTAAACCTAGTATAATCTTATAGTCTACAAAATCTTTGTATCCTCCGATGAAAGAGTGGGGGCTAAATCTCGAAGAAGGATAATTTGTTTGCCACCTAGACACTATTGTGAATAGATGGGAACCTAACAAAAATGAAAAAATATGTCCCATAAGTACTTCAAACTCTTAAATCCTTACATCAAAAATCATAAAAGTGTACTAAATATGTTCTAGTGTACTTTCCTATAGGTCTTAGACACTTTAGACCGCTCTTGGGACACTTTGGGAAGAAATGGGATACTTTGCAAAAAAGTGGGAGACTTTGCGAACAAAAGGGACACTTTGAAAATAAAGGGGACACTTTGCAAAAAATGAGGACACTTTGCAAAAAAAGGAGACACTTTGCAAAAAAAAATTCCAAGGCCCCAGATTAACCTAGAAATGCTTAAAAATCGTAAAATGACTACATAAGGACAAAGCTAAGCCAGAAAAATCAACTCACCTCATGATGGTACTTGGCGTAGGCCACTTGGTCTCATAGGACATCAAGTCTCGCAGGCTTGTAATCTTGTTGGCTCAACATCTTTGACTACTCTTGAATTAGTTTCAAGCTAGAAAAAGGTAAATGAAAAATTAGTTACACTTTACTTCACTTTTTACTCTTATATAGGTTAAAGTTAGGGCTTTTACTATATTAGGGTTTAAAATTTCATCTCATTTAAATCAAGATAATGGGTGCTAGAGAGCTCTATTTTCGACATAGATTGTTGTGGTAGATTCATGGTTCTACACTCGTCCTCATCAAATGTCTACCATTATGCGGTATGGTACTTGGAAATACCCTATGGTATGACTTACTTCATTTGGCCTGGCTAAATTTCTACCTTGATTCCACCTCTATAAAGCAAGTGAAATCATGGGGATTCATACATCTACCCTCGAATTTGATTTCTAGAAGAAGTTCAATAAGATGATTTTTGGATAGTTAATGAATTCATGTTGTAGGATGCGGTTTCTAACATTGTGGTTTTGTACATGGCTATAGTGGGGGCTCCATTCTCCCATATGAGTATCCTTTTATGAAATAAAGTGTACTATTTGGATTCCTTTATCTTACATATGCATGTAGAGTCATATCGACGCTAAAGTGGGGGCTAGATGTAATGACGAAAATTGACCCTACTTCTTGGTGATAGGGAAATTTATTATTTAATCTAGACCTATTTCAGTACATTTTCATTAATCAACCTTTACTTCATCATTTATAGGCCCTTAAGACCCATTATTTCAGACCTCGAGGCTTATTTCACTTAAAAACCTTGAAAAAATTACTCAAAACATTGAAAATCTTGAAAATCCACCTCGAAAAGCCAAAGTGTGACTCATTCCTCACCTTGGGTGAATGAGTCCCCTTAGGTGGGACCCATTTTCCAAGGGTGGAAAATGAGTCTCATTTGGGGTTTTTTTCAATTTTAAGTAGGAAATTCACCATTTCAATTCAAATTTTTGGTGGATGTCAGCCTTTGAGATCTAAACAAGGGTTAATTAGGTATTGATGCCCATACAAGTAAGTTTCTAAGTCATTTTTATCATCTAACTAATATATGAAAACATTATCAAGAGCAATTTTCAAGTTCTAGGTAATCAAGAGTTTTCACAACAACATTCAAGAGAAAGTAATCAACAAAGTTGAAGGTTGGGAGTAACATTAAAGTGTTTTTGTAGGTTTTTGAAGCTCACTTTTATTCAAGATCTAGCATTTTTAAGGGTTTATCATGCTTTTCTATGGTGAATCATGATAGATTATATGTTGGAGAGATGCAACTAGCCATCAAGCCAAGACTAAAGACTTGTTTCCTAAGTGATTCCATCCTCCATTATCAGTCTAATTTAAGCCTAAGGAAGGTATAAAAATCATTAGGGATTGTTTGGGGTGATTAGAGATCTCCTAAAGTGAGTCATTCATCTTCATATTTTCATTCTTGCATTATATTCTTTCACATTAGAATAGGATTGCATTATGCTTCAGATTTCCTAGTCATAGACACACTTAAGGCTAGGGTTTACATTCCTATTTCCATGCATATTTCATTATTTCACTACTATTTAATTACCAAATTAGGAGTTTGACCAAGGCAAACCCCCCATTAGCAAATCAATTTTATATTCTATTTTGGAAGCATTGTCATAGATTCGGATCTAGAACTCAACTAGGAAGGAAAGGGCAGAAGTTGAAGTGTAGATAAGAACTTAAAATTCTCAAAAGAGAGAAACATGACTAATTCACCAAAAGTGGTGAATGAGTCCCACTATAGTTGTTTCCCAAATTTGTTGGCAGATTTGGATACCATTTTTCTTTAAATAGGCTCTTGTATAGAAACCCAGATCAAGGACTAATTTTCCCAAGTTGGTGAATAAGTCCTAATGTGTTAAAAAGTCAAAATTTCTAGTATTTCAGAGCTATAATCAGTCACTTCTAGGTTTTTAGGTGCACATTGTTCATCTTTCTGTTTTTCTATTTTATTTTGTTTGCATTTCTAAGCCATTTTTTAGGTCATTACATTGAATTAGGGTTTTGCATTACATCTTGTGTTTCATTGTATTTTCCAAGTTTAGACTTTATGTTGAACACCTCATTAGATCATATTTAGCCCCTAGGACAACCCTATTGCAAGATTTATTTTTTATTTGTATTAAGATATTTAGGGTTACCCATGAATGAAATTAGATTTGTGGGTGTGCACTATGCCCTAAAACCATATGCTAGCATTCCATGCCACAAATTCATCATTTCACATTCATTTTGCATTTAGTAGCCCTTGTAAAAGTATTTGGTGTCCTATTGCTAATACTATATTGAGATGAAGTTTGAGACTCATGTCATCCCATGATAGCACAATCATTGTGGATCTTAGGTTGTCTAGCTTTTTCACTCCTATTATTAACACTAATACACTAGGTATGGGACATACCCTTAACAACTCATTACCTTTAAGTAGTGTGATGTATGTTAAAACAATGGTTTCTAGTGTTTTGCAAGAAAACATAATTCAAATCGATGAATACCTATCAAACTCACAACATCAAGTGAAAAATTAAAAAAATTGAACTACCATTATACCTACTATATACAATATTCATCGTATGCTTGAAAGTGAAAATGGACTTGACATTATGCAAAACACAGTTTAAATATTTGGAAAACACCTCACTTCAACCAAAAGTTTTCCTTTACCTACTAGCAATGTTAGAAGCCATGGAGGAACTCAAAATCCTCCTCCCACAACAATTTCCTCAATTCCTACCTATACCAATGCTCAAGTCACAACAACAATGCAACCAACTAGTAATGTGATTTTTCCTTGGGTATTCTTGCTAGCATCCCTATTACCTTTATGGAATCACATGTCATATCTCCTACCACTTTACCATAGATAAGCATTCCATTCACTTGTCCCTCGAATACCTACACCCCTCCACCATTTTCTCCTCCATCTCATAACACAAGCAATGATCCTCTCATAAATCAACTTGTGCAAATAGTTTCATCTCTCCAAAAGAAAATTTCCACCATCAACCAAAATCAAAATGACCCACCTACATATTATGTCAATAGGATCCCATTATCTTGAGAGATATTACAAACACTAATGACACAAGGTGTAGAGGTGCCTATGTTCTATAAATATGAAGTAAAGGGAGATCCTTCTAACCATGTTAATGCTTATATAATCTTATGTAGTGATTTTGTCCTTGGTGATAAACTCTTGGCTAAGCTCTTTCCTAGGTCCTTGAAAGATAATCCCTTGGAATGGTTCTCTTCTCTACTAAACAACTCAATTCATTCATTCAATGATTTTTTTTGGGTATTTCTCAACCATTTATGAGTGCATATGACTCCAAAGATGACCTTTTCCAATTTGATGAGATGTAAGAAACAAGAAGAAGAAGATATAGTTGAATTTATCTCATGATATCAATCACTTTATTCCCAAATTGATGTCAAGATCCCCAATCCTCACCTTCAAAAGATGTTCATTAGAATTTGTAAAGAAAGATACAAGAAAAAATTTCCATTATTAAATTCCCCTCCTTTATGCACTTATGTACTGCACTCCATGATTATCAAATTTCGATTAGTAGTCGAGATACAAAATTCAACTCTAGCTGCACTGAGAAGTCCAAGTCTACAAAGCAAAAAAATTCTCAACCTTTTAGAAAATAGAATAAAGGGTTAGTTACATTTAATCCCCCTCAACAAACAATTTTTTTTGTCCCACTAGCAATTTTTTTTCCTTTTCTATATGATGAACATGATTGGAATGTGGACAACCTGCTTATAGATTGAATCACACATGCCTTGATAGTTTCTTTGCATCATTTCATTTTATTTTGTGTGATTGCATCTGTGTAATGTGATCCCCCATGATGTTCTATTTGATGTATCTCTCTCTTTGTGGCATTCCTCTATTTGTACCTTCATTCTTCTTTATGTTGTGCATCTTTTCTCTTTTGTTTGTCCTATGTTTTCCTTTTGGGGATGGTGCAAGGAATCAATACATTCATGTCTCTTCCATTTTGACCCAAAACATTTTACTTTACTTTTATTTTCCTTTATCTTTTTCATTTTGTCTTATTTTTTTCTTTTGGGGATGATGCAAGGTGTCGAGACATTTAAGTCTCTTCCATGTTGACCCAAAAGGTTTTTCTTTGTTTTTTCTCTCTTTTGTCATTTTTCGAGTTCTATGTGTATTTAGGGAATGATGTAAATTTTGAACTCTCTAAAAACATTGCATCTAGAACATACTCAACCCAAATCCATAGATCCCTTATGTGTTTGGTGTTTTCATTTTTGGGCGGCCCCTCTCTTTTCTTTTCTTTTGTATGATGTAGCTTTATTTGGAAACATATGACTTGGCATAGGGCTTTCCAAATAATTTATCATGTCTTATTTTGTTGGAATCTATCATTTAATACTTTAAAGTAATTTCTCACAGTATGTTGTTTAGCAATTTCTTTAAAGTCGGCATACATTGGCATTATTCTTTTTCAAAGGTTCATGGTGTTGTATTTTTACTTTATGTGATGTGTTTTTCACTTTGTGGATGACATTGGGTGAAATTTCCTTCAAAAGTGTGATCTATCTTAATATATTATATTCCTCTTAGTGGTTTGATGTGACACACTACATCTCCTAAGTTGTGAATATTTTATCCTTTGATTTGTCCTCTCTTGGAGACATTAGATACAATTTTCCCTAAGTTAGAGACCTCACATGAACTAAGCAAGACTCCTTTGAACATTCCTTACTATTGCATTTGTATTTTTCAATTATATGGCCACCTTTCATAATACATCTTGCATGCCTATAGAGCCATCTTATTTATTCATGAGTCCCAAGAATATGAAGGTTTTTTTGCCTCATGAAGCTTGAAGATCATTGTTCATGACCTCCAAGCATATGAAGTTTTTCTTGCCTCATGAAGCTGAAAAATTATTTGTTCATGGCACCTTATCAAAGTTATCAAGAGGTATAATGTTGGTATAACTTTTTATGGGAAGCCTGCTCAAGTCATGACTTTCCCTTACCCACTCTTATGTGAGTGAGTGCATACCATCTATGTGTGTATGTGTATCACCTCTTTTAGATTCTCACCTAAAGGACCCCCTAAATTTTTGTTGCCTCAGAGTGAGCTTGTATTTTTCAAACAAACATCCTAGATCTGATCCACATTGTGACAAACAAACAGTCAAAGCTTGATCCACCTCTTTTATTTTTCATCTTTGGTAGTGTATGCTTGTGCCTTTATGATGCTCATTATATCATTTTCATGTGTGTTATCTTATGATTATATTGGTTTATCATGAGATCTTGATCTTGGGGTCTTGATCACCTCAGTTGATCATTATCATCTCATCTTACTAGAATTGGTGTATTTGAACCTCTCTTGAAGCAGATTCATCTACTTTAGTGTGAGTTTCAAGAAGGTTCATCATCTCACTAAAGTGGGGTCTAAATTTAGTGTCAAAAAATGTTGGTAGTGATATTTTCACATTTTTTTGGGCCCTCCTTGTTGATTTAATCTTAATGATGAGTTGATTTAGTCTTGTAATGTGTTTGATGCATTCACATTAGGTCTTGGGACCTTGTGAACTAATAAACATAAATGGTACCCTGCTATACTCTTGTGAAGTATTGTAACATACTTTCACACTTTTCTAAGGTTTTATTAATTAATTGAACCTAATAAACCTCTTTTTAACCTTAATCCAAACTTATTCAAAGTGTTGTAAAATATTGTAATAGACTTTCACACTTTCCTAGGATTTCCATTAATGATTGGGATTTCTTATGCTTTAATTTGCCTTATTTAATGCATCTTTTCGAGGATTATCCCAACAAAAATTAACATCCAATCAGAATTTAGGTGTTTTTAAGTTATGTGGCCTAGATTTAGTTATCTGGCACTCATGCGCCACTTTCGATGAATTAGTCCCACCTAGGTTTCTTAGTCCTGGTCCTAGTTTCATACCTTACTAAGCATTTTTGAAAATAGTCCCATGAATTATGCCTAATGGGACTCATTCGCGACCTTGGGTGAATGATTCCCTTGTGGCCCAAAATTAAAATTAATTCAAATTCTTGGTAGGATTTAATCCTCCTAGATCTAATGTTGACTTGTAGTGTTGTAATTTCAGAAATAATCTTGCATAATCAAGTATAAATACTATGAACCCCAATCCTATACCTGCACAAACATAGGAAAAAAACACATAATTAGATCAATATACAAGTAAGAACAAGGATTCCCCATGAAATCCATTTGCAATGCTCAAATAGGAAAGAAAATGAAAAGATGAACAAAGAAAGCAATGTAATCCTATTCTAAGATGCAAACTCTTGATCCCAAGGGGAAATTGGTGCCAATTGTGTGTAAAAATTTGCCCTTTCCCAACTCCTTTGTAAGCTTGATGATGGTTGATCCGCTTGATGGTGAAGAACAATGTGACTCCTTGCTAAAATCTACAATAACCTACCTATGGTGATGGAAAATGCTCAAGAAGATGAATGAAATTTCTCTCAATTGAAGATAATAACTTTGCTCTGAAATTGTGGATGAAGAATGAAAGGAATAGTCTCTCATTTATAGATTTCAAATTTGGAAGAATGAGTTAGATTGAGAAATGTGGGATCATTGAACATCCAATGGCCAAGTGCCACTTGTCAAGATGTGAATGGTTGAAGGTTAAACACATTTTGATGAAAGTGCACAATAAATGACATTAGGTGGCATTTAAAATTTTAGCAATTACATGTGAGAGGGAAGAAAGATTGAAATAAGTGCCACTTGGCTCAATGCACAAGGACATGTAAGAGGAGTAAATGATTTGTTGGAAGGGACAAGTCATTTGAGAGGGAAATTCAAACTGGAGGGATATTCCCTAAAGATGCCATGTCGAAGAAAGTTAGAAGATTTAATAAATCAGTTAAATGATTTATTTGTGCAAGTGGGAAAAGCTAGAGGATGTGACTTGCATTAAGGTTAACATTAATCATGATATAGTTAAGTTAAGAGAGGATTAGGTGATTTGACCTATCTGATTTGTATTTATGGGTTAAAATAAATCAAAAGGAGATAGAAAATGATTTTAGATTTAGTTAAATAAATATTTTGATTTATTTAGCTAAAGGGGATGATGTTAGTGTTAATGATGAATTTATTTAATTGAAATGAATGACTTTAGAAATTAATTAAATAATTTGATTTATTTAATTAAGTGTGATAACCTTAGGAGAAAAATCAAATAAACTTGATTTATTTGATAGGCGGATATGATTAATGCATGGTGTTAGTTTTGCATGTCTACATTTTTTCCCTCTTGGAAGTAATGTAGTTGTTGCATTGGTTTAAAGAATGATGCTTCCAACATCAAAATTTAAAAATTTTATGATTTTTTTCAGATGCCCCAGTGGAAATAAGTACATTGGTACATTGCCCCCTTGAGATATTGAGCAAAAATTTCAATTTGAGGTCAATATCGCGATAAAGAAGTTCAAGATGGATGTATGATGGTTAGACTAATAGATCTATATGATAATGATGATGTAAATGAGATGTTTTGAAGATGCTTAAAATAACAAATCTATATTATCCCAAAAAACTTAAATGATTATGCAATGCATATGAAATGGATGAGATGGATGATGTTGTCCTATGATGATATGACATGATTATGCAAGATGTATGATGGATGCATTGTTAGTGTGAAAAAGGATAGAAGAATGAGAGGGATCAACCCTTAGATCTAAGAAGATGCAGAAGTCCAACAAGTCCATTAGTCATCGAGACTTTATTAGATATGATGATGAATGATGATGATGCATTACTTATCCAGGGATGGGAGAAATAATGAGCATACCCTTGTTTATGTTTGATAACACACATAGGTGTGATGCATCAAGGTATTAAAAACCAGGATGGTGTTTGCCTAGTGTGATGGAATTTGACTCTTTAAATAGATAGGAGTACTCTTGTTCACACTTGAAAAGTGAAACCTTATTTAGAATGTAGTTAATATATTCTAGACATCTCCGACAAAAACATAAAAAGGAAAGCCTTCTTATGTGGTCAACAAGACACCTAAAACACCATCCCTGCAAACCAAACAAAGCACATATGACAGAGTTATTTTAAAAGAATATCTAACAAGCACAATAGATAAAAAGATAATGATCATTACCCCATTCCTTTCTCTCTAAATATTTTTGCTTAGAAATCATCGAGAGGTCCTTGGAATGAGTGAAAAATAAGATAAGTCTAAAATACGAAGATAAATTAAACAAACAAGCTAATGTTCTTCATATCACTAGCCAAGACTAAACTACAGTGATGCCTAATGTTGATGTCCATTGTGGGAAGGATGCATCCTAGGACATGTTGTGATCAGGGTTTTGATGAGATTGATTGGATGATAAGATATTGATACTCTGAGTGATGAACTTGCTTGCTTACTGACCTATACTTTAGACTTTGATGATTAGGTGTTCATTTTTGAACTTGCTAGACTTGCTTCTAACTAAATCACCGAAGGATGAAGGTGACGATTGATTTATTATGAACGATGATTATTGCGGGTGAAAGCGAGATGAGACGGGTGAACCATTTTGGGTTTTTTCAGATATTTGGATGTTTTTGGTGTTTTGAAATGTTTTGAGGCTATTTTTGGAATTTTTGATATTTTGATATTTTTTTGGATTTTCAAGTTTTTAGACCAAGAGAATAACTTAAAGACCTATACTAAGGGTCTCAGGAGCTGATCCATATATTATCCTTACCTATGTTATATAGGTAGAGACCACGTAGTTTGACTGACGAAAAACTTGATTTGATGATGATACAGATGGTAAAATAGATTTCCAGATTACGACAGAATCCTAAAGACTGACCTAAAATGTCTTGGGGGATGATCAAAGATCAACCTTGCCTATGTTCAAACTCAGAGATGATGTAGTTTATCAAGATGATGCCACTTTTGAGTTTTCAAATTTTTGGAATGTTTTGGATTTTTTAATTTTAAGAAAGATCACCAAAATATACACTAATCTGATCCAATGTAGGTATAGGAACATGCCTCCAGCGTAATGTTATAGAATACTTGGATAAAGGTAGGAAAAACTGACCTTAGGAATATGCCAAGTAGTACTAGGATGGAACATGATACAAGCATAAGATTAAGCTAGGGTACGGTTGCAAATGGATGGTGGAAGGATAAATGGAATGTAATCGATAAGTGAGTCACGAAAATCCTGGTAGATGGAGAGTGCTTTATTTATGCTTGGTGCTTATTTTCTATTTTTTCACCAGGGTACTTGTCCAAAGCACCACCAAAGTGGTTTTCACTAGAGGATGATTTTTTTCTTTCTTGTTTTCAATCCTTTTTCTGATTTTTTGGATTTTTGTATTTTATATTTTTTTTTGGTCACCAAGACACTTGTTTGCCAAGTTTTCATCAGGGTGACCATTTTTTAGAATTTTTTCTGATTTTTTGTAGTTTTTGGTTCTATACCTTGCAATATTTTAGGCATGAAATGTTTTGAGATGGGAGTTGTTCAAGGTCTCTTATAGGGGTTCACCTTCTCGTGTTGATAACTGGTATGCCCCTTATTTATAGCTTGCCATGATGATGAAAGGTCCCAACCAAAATAGGTTCAAATTTTCCTTTGCTTTCTAGGTTTAGGACATTCTTTTGTTTCTCCTTCAACACAAGTTCATCGACTTGGAAGGTTCGTCTCTTGATCTTCTTGTTGTAGCTTGGCATTATCCAGTTCTAATATACCTATAGATGGTTTAGGGCATCCATGTGTCGTTCATCTAATAAATCCATCTCATTTAACCTTGAAACTCGATATTCCTCATTTGTAATGAAGTTTTGTAGTGATATCCTTAATGATGGGGGCTCAATCTCGATTAGGAGGATAGCTTATGATTCATAGACCAAGGAGAATGGGGTGGCGCCTATTGGCATCCGGATGTTGGTGTGATAGGCCCATAAGGCGGGATTTAGCTGCAGATGCCAGTCATGACCAAAGTCATTGACTATTTTCTTAAGGATTTTCAAGATAGTTTTATTAGTGGCTTCTTCCTGGCCATTGCCTTGTGGGTAGTACGAAGTGGAAAAGTGATGTTGGATATTGAATTTGTGGAAAAGGTCATGCTCATACTGATTCTTGAAAGGTGTCCCATTATTAGAGATAATGGATTGACGAACACCATATTGGAAAATGAGATAGTTTAGGATGAACTTTGATATCTTCTTTCCAGTTATGTAGGTCATTGGGATGGCTTCAAACCACTTTGTAAAGTATTTTGTGGTAGTGATGATGAATTTGTGGCCATTGGATGAGGTGGGTGTGATTTTTATGATGAGATCGAGCCCCCACTATGAGAAGGGCCAAGGTGTAATAATAGGATGAATCTCTTGAGCTAGTGCATGAATAAGGTCTCCATGTTGTTGGCACTCTAAATAATTTATAAAAAATACATGTGCCTCTCTTTCCATTGTTCACCAGTAGTACTCGGTCCTCAGTATTTTCTTAGCCAAGATTATACCACTTGTGTGTGAACCAAAAATTCCATTCAGGACCTCAGTCAGAGAAATCCAGGCTTCCTCAAGATTTAAGCAACGCAATAGGGTTCCTTCAATGCTCCTACAATAGAGGGTTTCTCCTAGGATGACAAAATGTAAGGACCATTTGACAAAGGCTCGTTTGAGGTTTGGGGTTATGCCAGTTGGGAGGACTCCTATTCTTAAGTAGGTAAAGATGTCCTGATACCAAGGATCACTGGGACCAATGATTTCGCACATGAATTCAGACTTTGGTACCTCAAATTTTGGTACGAGAAGCTATTCTACCAAAAAATTCTTGTTTTGGAACATTGTTTAAAATTTACAAGAGTGATCCAATTATGGCCATAACATTTGTTGCTGTATTGTTTTCTCTAGGTAGTTGTTCAAAGGTGACATCAATGAAGAATTATTTGAGGCTCTCCACTAATTTCTTGTATGGAGTTAGATTGTTGCCCTTTGTTTCATACTCACCATTGACTTGGTTGCTAATGAGCTATGAATCTCCATAGACTTTGAGAGCCATAATCTACCATTGTACTACAATCCTTAAGCCAATGATGAGAGCTTCATATTCAACTATGTTGTTCGTGCATGGAAAATATACTTTGTAGGATTTGGGTATGTATTCTCTTTGGGGAGTGATGAAGAAGATTCTAGTGCTTGACCCATGTTGTGTGTACGACCCGTCGAAATACATCTTCCAATGATTTTCTACAGTTAGGGTGAATATTGATTCATCTGGGAATTCTGAAATGAGTGGGTTCTCTACATAAATAGGAGCTTCTACTAGCTGATCTATAATTGCCTATCCCTTGATAGCCTTGCACATCACATATTCAATATCATGTTCTATTAGTATCATTACCCACTTGGTTGTCTGTCCTATGAGAGTGGCCTTAGAGAGCAGATACTTTAGTGGATCTATCTTTGTGATTAGCTTGATCCGATGACCCAACATGTAGTGTTTGAACTTTTGGGCTGCAAACACAACTGCTAGACAATATTTTTCTATTGGTGTGTAGTTGAGCTCATGCCCTACCATTGTCCTACTAATGTATTAAATTGCTCTTTCTCTTCCATTTTCATTTTGTTGAGCTAGGAGTGCGTTGAGAGTTGCCGATGTGGTTGGTATGTATATAATCAGTGGTTTTCCTAGAATTGGTGGCATTTACACTAGTGGTGTAAATAGATATTATTTGATTTTACTAAATACATAATCAGACTTGTCATCCCACTTGTATTTTAATCCCTTGTGAAGTAGATGTGAATATGAAATATGTTTATCCACCAGCTATGCTATAAATCTATGAATGGATTGGAGCCATCCTTGTAGGCCTTTGAGTTGTTTTAGTGTCCTGGGTGCTTCCATGTCAAGGATCACCTTGACTTTGGTGGGATCCACTTCTATTCCTCTCATTGATACTATATATCCTAGGAGTTTTCCTAACTGTACCCCAAAGACACATTTCTTCAGATTAAGATGAACCTTATACTTTTCCAATCTATCAATGATAGTACTTAGAGCTGCTATGTGGTCCTGCCTTTTCCTTGACTTGGCCAATATATCATCCACATAATCTTCCATTGTTTTGTGAATCATGTCATGAAAAAATAGTGTCATGTCCCTTTGATATGTTGCTACCACATTTTTTAGCCCAAGTGGCATCATGTTCTAGCAGTAGGTGCCCCATGGACATGTAAATGATGTCTTGTGTTGGTCTTCCTTTGCTCTCATAATCTGATTGTACCCTGAGAAATGATCCATTAGTGATAGCATCTCTTGTCTAGATGTCATTTCCACTATCATATCAATGTTGGGTAGTGGAAAGTCATCCTTAGGACATGCTTTGTTTAGGTCTCTAAAATTAGTGTAGATGTAGATGCCCCCATTTGGCTTTGAAACAGGTACAAGATTTGAGATCCATTCAGGATAATTAATTGGTCTTATCCTACATCCAAGAGCTTCTACAATTCCACTTTGACTAACAAGGCTATTTGGGGGTACATCTTTCTATACTTCTATCTTATTGGTTTTTCCCCTAGATAGATAGGTAAGTGATGAACAAAGACTTCCAAATCAAGACCTGACATGGTAGCATAGGTCCATGCAAATTTTACCTTTCTTTCCCTTAAGAATGCTGCTATGAGCTCTTGTTCTTCTATGAGAAGTGACTCAATGTAGAAGGTGATATGTGGTGTTTCTTTTGTTCCCAAATTGATCACATTACACTATTCTGCTAGGACTGCTGACTTTTCTTGATGAAGTGCAGTAGGGGAGAGATTGATCCTTCATCCTCCAGTGCCTCAAAGAGGTTTTCACCATTGGATGCATCCTTTATTTTTACTATTTTATGATTAGAGAGTGCCATAGTGTGGTTTTCACTCAATAACCTTGAGCTTATTCTCATTCTTTTTCTTTTACAAGTGAAGGACGCAATCGTGTCCCCAAAATATGCTTGTGTGTCCAATGTGATGTCAAATCTCACCTTATGATCTCCACCTAGTACTATATCCCATAACCCCAAGAATTTTGAGAGTGCCTCATCCTTTTTGAATGTGTCTAGAACTGGTGGTCCTTGTTGGTCGTAATTGATGAGTTGTGGTTAGACTATATTTATCTTGTGGGGCTAGTGGTCTAACTTGAAAGATGATGCACTAACCATGAGTAAGGAGGAGTCTTAAAAAAGAGTGGGTAGACCTCCACTAGTATCCTTGTCATCACTACCACTATAGATGTTAATGATATCAAAGGTGAAGTTATCTAATGGCAGACCTATTGATACGGGTAGTTGAAGGGAAGCTGCTAATAACTGAGGGGGAAACCTGATTGCTCTAGTAGGGGTACCTCTACCATGTATGGTTATACTCAGAGGGGTACATCCAAGACCAATATTTCTCATTCATATTTCTACAATGATGGGCTCTAGTCGTCTATCACTATTCCTTTCAAGGCTTTCATTTCTATTGTAGCCCATACCAAGCATCATTTGCAGTCCTCTGCTAGCTTCATCAATGGGTAGGGTGGGTGTGGGCCTTTCATCTTGGTATATTGAACTTTAAATGTCTCTTTCATCCACATTTTCTTGACTTAGATTCTCCCCATAGTGGAACCTAAAAGGGTCTACCCTAAAAGTGTAGGTAGGTATTTCAACTGGTTGAGGTCATCCATGTGACCTAGGAGATTTAGGTAACTCTCTTGCAACAAAATAATTTTTTCTCATTCTATAATCTCCACACCTATTATATTGGATCATGATCTTGATGTTAGATATTTCAAGGATGGAGGGCATCTCTATCATAGAAGTGGAGGTTAGATGGGTCTATATAGGGAGTGGAGGGGCCTTCATCATTCTTTGGCATTTGGAGAACTTTATAGACCTTGAATTCCAATTTTTTGCCATAGGCGAATGCCTCAGGATCACCATGTATTGTGACCTCCTGATTTATGTATGAGAATTTGATGCATTGGTGGAATTTTGAGGCGACCGCCTTCATTCCATTGATCCATGGGAATCCTAGGAGGATGTTGTAGTGAAAATCAAGGTCAAGGACCTGACATGTGGTTTCCATAGTAGCTAGCCCTACTTGGATTGGGATCTTGATAGTGCCTTCATACATTCTTTCTTCGTCATCGTATGGTCTAATGGTAATGCCTTTTTTTTTGTCGATCGAGTCTTTTGAGATTCCCCAGTTCTTTATAATTTTAAGCAAACAAATATTGAGGTGCACACATCCATCTAGCAAGACGCTTTTGACCTTTTTCTTGTGAACCAGGACTTGAAGGTGAAGCACACAGTTGTGAAATGGCTGGGTGGGAAAGTCTTGATTAGAAAAGGTGAGGAGATGTTGGGTGATGATGTTACCAACCATAGCCTAGATTTTCCTATGGGTGGCCTAAATTTTCAGTAACTCCATGATGGAGATCTAACTAGGGGTTCTTTTTAGCTGGTCAATGATGTTATAGTCATAGGGAACAAATTTTTTATTTGAGATTGGGGTCTCAAATGGCTGCAATACCCCTACAATAGTAACCTTTCCACCACGTGTGGTGACTCCAAAATCAGCGTTGCCTCCTTTGATGCTAATGACAGTGACCATTTCATCTATGCATGTGATGATGCCTTCATATACAAGGTTTGCATTGGCATACTTTTATTTTTTGTTTTTGTTCCCTTGGTTATTTCCTTGATTATTTCCCTTATTGTGATTAGGCATTAGATTCATGTATATTTTGAGGTCTTGATTTCCAATGGGTTGCTCAACATTTATGATTTTATCCACAATGAGATCTTGGATGATGTTTTTCAATGTCATGCAATTTGCAATTGGATGCCCTTTTATTTTATGAAAATTGTAGAGGATATTTTTGATGTACCATGGTGGTTTTGTCATGGGTTCTGCATATTGCTTAGAGGGGGAAATTTTGATAAGGTTATCTTTAACCAGTTTCTTCATTATAGATTTGATTGGCTCCCCAAGGGCCGTGAACTTCCGCTTGGGGGGATAATTTTTTCAGGGAGGTGGTGCTCTTTGATTATTTAGATTATTGATTTGATTCTTCGAAGGTGGTGGTTGTTGTGCTACAATATTGGGTTGCACATTGTTGTGGTACTAATTTTGTGGTTGATGATGGGTTTGAATATTTTTATTTGGATCACTAATGACAACCTTTGCATTGACCAATTTGTCGTTTGTGACATTTTTGTTCCTTGACCATGTGCAAGGTTTATCGTTATAACTGGTGGATGGGCAGTTATCTCAGTGTGAAGGAAACATAGATGTGCCCCCTCACGTAGTGAGGGCTCTTTCGATGTTCATCGCCTTTGGAATCAATTGATCATATGTTGTAATGCTTTGCATTTTTAGATAGAACGCCAAGTTTTTGTCCATATTGGCTATGATAGTGCAAAATGTTTACTCTTTTGTAATGGTCCACTTGCTCCGGTTGGGCTTGGATCACCATATTTTCAAGAAGGAGGTAAATAGCTCTCATTTTCCTTGTTTGAGTGCTGATAGTTCATCTAGACTGACATCTGCACCCATGTTGAATGCATAGTTTTTGAGGAATGCATCCACCATTTCCTATAATGTTTTGATGCCTATAGGTAGATGAGTGAACCATTCCATAGCGGGACTG
Organism: Sequoiadendron giganteum; assembly: GCA_007115665.2. NCBI lineage: Eukaryota > Viridiplantae > Streptophyta > Pinopsida > Cupressales > Cupressaceae > Sequoiadendron > Sequoiadendron giganteum. The sequence goes on from CM021108.1 coordinate 214,201,016, forward strand.
GTCAAATTCCAAGGAAATATTCGCATTAGATACATGTCATCATATGCAACTTCCATGCAATGCACTTGAAATTCCTTGATGTGATTTTTAGGGTTTCCCATCCCATTATATTTATTGAATTTCCGGATTTCAAATCCCTTTGGGAATGGTACAATTGTAAGACTCCTGTCAAAAGGATAGAAGCACAAATTGCCCGATGTTCTAGTTGTTTTTCCTAACTTAAGGTCTAGTACCTGCTGTGAGAGAAATTTGATCTATGCCACAACATCATTTTGTGGATCAAGAGGTGGGATGAATGTGTTTTGAGGAATTGGCCACATTTCATTTATGGGTGAGGTATTCATGGGGGTTTTCTACAAGCTTTGTTATGCATTCAAGGCCTACTAATATGCCTGCATTTGTACCAACAAAGCTTGTTGTTGGAATTGTTGCTATTGTTCCAACAAAGCTTGTTGTTGGTCCCACTACTATTGTTCCCACAAAACTTGTTGTTGGTCTAGCTGATATTGCACCAACAAAGCTTTTTATTGGTCTAGTTGATGTTGCATAAAAAAAGCTTCTTGTTGATCTAGCTACTATTGTGCAAACAAAGCTTGTTGTTTAGCTTGTTGTTGTGCCTGAAAATCTTGCAGGGCTTGTTGGTATCCTTATTGGTGGATTGCTTGTAGTTGTGTGTGGTACTGTGCTTGCACCTATTAAGCCTAGTTTTGGGCTTGAGCCTAAGCCTACGCTTGTTGGGTTACTTGTGTTGCTTGCGTAGCTTGTGCGGCTTGTTCAACTTGTGTGGCTTGTTGGGTGGCTAATTACATTTGCACTTGCTGAGTAGCCAACTATGTAGCTTGTTGATTTTGTTGAAGTACCCATTGATGGGTGGTTTTTCAAACTTCTTGAATCATGGTGATGAATGAGTTCATCATTTTGACTTTTGGTGGAATTGGTGGTGGATTGGGAATGGTGTTGACCATTGTGATGAGTGGAAGGGTCATGTTGGTGATCAGGGTTTGGGTTATGGAAGGTGTGATCGAGATGCTTGGTCCTTGGGAAACCATGCTTTGAGATATTTGGGGAATGGTGGATGTGTTGAACATTACTGTTTCTTGAATGGTTGCCATTTTTTGTTGCGATACTGATGGCAAGATGAGGGGATTTGATGTGATGCTTAGATTGCTTTGGTTTGGTAGATTGGTGGCAATTAGGGGGGGAAGGCCCAACCCAAAAGATGATACAAATGTTAGAGGTAATGGAGGGAATGGTGGTGTGTTCCCTTGGAAAAGTGATGATGAGGAAGGATCAATGACTTTCCCTATCCCAAATAACCCACCCTCTCCTTGCAAAATCATGGGGAGAGAAGTTTGTATATTTAGTGGATAGATTGGTGTTGCATGAAATGAGGATGAGTCCGCATGATTATGGAAAGTAAGTGGAACATACAGGTGTAATGAATTTACTGGGACAAAGTTATCCAGTGTGGTGTTGATATTCATTTCTCTATTGTTTACAAGGTGATTCTTTTGGATTTCGTGAAGCATGGCACTTCCTTTATGAACAACTGGCGAGGTTGAAGCGATTGATGATATGACTTGGGGAATATTTTGAGTGATGTTTGTGAGTGATACTAGGGGTATGCTCACAAGAGGCCTTTCCATATTGGTATTCATGTCAACACCAAAAGGGATTTTGGCCCCTTCTTTAGTTAATGCATGTATATATAGAGAGGGATTAAATTTCAACACGGCATTGACGATTCTATGATTCTCAAGATTTTGAACCATTTTAGTTATTTCCTCTTGCGTCATTCCCAAGCTATTATCAGTGATGTCCTCTACATTTCCCTCCTCTTGAGGGTGTTGTGATGGTAGAGAGGAGTTGTTTGGAGGATTGCTTGATTCCACTAGATTCTTCTTAGGAGTTGTTTGACTTAGGTCACTTGAAGTTGATGATTCCTTAGTGATTTCCATGTTCTTCTTGTATTGAGATCTTGTTTGAACCATAAAATAAAGATCACTTGATCTTAATCTTAGGCACAAAAGGATAAGAACTAGGAAATTCTAAGGGTCAAAAGTGATGATGGGGATGAGATAAACATAAGATGGATGATGCAGATGAATGAAACTCTTAAAGAACCTTGGGGGCCTGCTAAAATTTTTAGAGTTTGAATTGATTTGGTTTTAATTTAAGGATATTTTGAATAAGTGTGTTAAGCCAAACAAGATGATAATTAAATCGTAAACCCTAGGAAGTTGTGTTATCCTAAAGAAAACTCATTTAAGAAGGTGATTTGAATAAGTGTATTAAGCCAAATGAAGTGATTATGAACTTGTAAACCTTAGGAAGTTGTGTTATCCTAGAGGTGAATTCATTCAAGAGGGTTGATAGTTTGACTAAGTGTATTAAGTCAAACAAGGTGATGTTGATTTTGCCTATAATTTTAGCATGAATGATGTTTGAAAGTTTTCAAGAGTTTGTTGGTGAGATGATCTTTGATTTTGATTGATATTTGAGACTGATGATTCTAATCCTAGACTTGACCTAGGTAAAACTGCTTCTTATAGGACCTTAGTTTTGAAGAACATGCCATACTTCCTAAGTGAACAAAGAAAACCTTTGAAAAATATTGGCATGTTGTTGACAATAAAACTCATACAAGTTATGGTTGTTATTTGAATCTTTCTTGTAGAAGTTGTAAACGAATCTTTCTCTAACTTCAAGAATCCTTTTAGGATGCTCCACACGAGCTTTTGGGCTAATATTTTTGAACCTTGGTTTCTAGATTTTGATTTTATGGGAAATCATTTGAAGGAACACATGTGTGGGGTTCAATTGTCTTTTTCTTTTCTTAATGAGTTCCTTTTACTACAAACAGTGTCTTGATTAAATTTTCAAACTAAATTTCCATGTCTCAATTCCTTTTCATTCCACAAGGTCCATTATGTGAAAATCAAGGTTTCAAGAGCATCATTTCTTAGGTTGAGCTTAGTGAAAACAAATGATGATTAAACCTAAGTACTTAGAAACCTCTGAAGATATAATCCCTAGGGAAGTCAACAACACTTAGATTCATCAAAGGATATTTGTTTCCCCCAAAGGGTTTGAAATTTTGAAGCTTTTTGTGAATTTTCATTTTCAAATGTTTTGAGACCCAAGCAATGTATTTTTTGATTCCAAGAACATGTATAACCCTAGGATGAAGAGGCAATATTTTTTTAGGATCCGACTTAGATAAATATAGCTATGCATATTTAGTGTGGATGATTAGATGCTTAACCACACTAGCTCCCCTCCACAACACACACTTCTCAGGTTAGCCAAGCACCAATACCCACAAAAATTCCATGGAATATTTTTCATCTCTACAACAAAATTGCATCTATACATAGGGTGGCTTCAAAGGAGATGACCTTTTGCATTAACAAAATAGCTAAGGATTTGGACTTTTCTAAACAAGGGTTTTAATTTAGACTTTTCCTTTGTAGGAGTTGACCCATGTAGTGAGAGATCATTTTTTCCCTTCTCATTAGAGCCAACCATGTGATACTAGCCTTTGTTGTGATACCCACTTTTATATCCTGACTGGAAATACTCTTGGCTTTAGAATACTACCGGTTGGGTCATTCCCTTGGGTGATTAATTTTTCCCACAAGGTAGGCCCTCTAAGATAAACAAAAGCAAGAAAACATATTCGTAGTTCGATCAACCTTCATTTAGAAACAAAGGGAGAACACACGCAATAGGTTTACTCACACTCGCAAGATGTTTTGTTCAATTTTAATCCCAAAATGAAATGTGGAGGTAATTGTTTTACTCAACTTAAGATCACCAAAAGACCTTTTGATTCTCAAGATTGCCGCGAGGCACAAGAGAAGTGCATACGTCCTTATGATGGTATTACTTTGAGTAAACAATTACAAAACAAAGTAACACTTGTTCATTTTAAGTCCACAAAGCAAGAGTGTATTATTTTTATAGCACCAAATCAAATGTGGAATTTTCCTTGTTCAATTGTTAAACCTTAAACCAAATCTAGTAAGTTGCTCTAAAGTTATTTTTAAGCCTTTTTTTTGCAAACTTTGAAAGAAAATTTGTATTGTTCTTTTTATGGCCCAAAAGGAAATTTAGTGTTCCCTATATCATGAAAGATAATAAATTTCTTAAGAGAGATTGAGAATTCTCTAAGAGTGTTAAACAACACTAAAGTGTTCAAAAACACTTGGTATAAGATGAGAATAATGTCATAATGTAACCTTTCACTTTTCTTTTGTCCTTGTCTTAACTTGCTAAATGATTAAAACCAGAAGATACAAAGAGATCAAATAGGTTAATAGCTCAAAAGGCTAAAAGAAAAAAGGCACATGTCAAAAAAAATAAAATTTGAACTTTTTACTATAATCTAGTGGCGCAATTAGAAAATGTGGCAGAGTTTAGAAACTCTAGTGATGCAATATAGAATAACATATGACTGAGAGCGGTGATCTATAGTAGGACAAAGAGCGCAAAGGTGGTGCTATTTGTAGACATCCAAAAATAACATTATGCATTCCACTGTAACTAACATCATGCATTTGTTTCTTCTACTAATCAATTAAAGCAATTTATTGATTTAATCCTAAGGTTCATCAAGCTTAATTAAATAAATCAAATTATTTAATTAAGTTCCTAAGGTTCTTCTTATTTGATTTAATAAATCAAACTGATTTAAAATCAAATATCAAATCCCTAAAATCCCCTAAGTTAATTAATCTAAATTAATTAACTTCTAATCATGATTAGCATTCTCTAGCTTTTGACTCAACTAGAGTCAAATCTAAACTCCTAACTAACCCACCCACTTGCATCAATAAATCAATTTATTGATTTATTAAAAAGAGTTATTTTCCCTCAATAACTCTCATCTTTGACTTTTTTGAACAAAGATTATTCCCCCCAAAACCCTCAACAACATGCATTTATTGACATTTTTCAAATTTGAATGAGCACATTGGCCAAAACTTGCACAAGCTTTGACCAATCCCATCATGCCAAGTGGCTCTATTCTATTGGAGGGGATTTAGTCCCACATTGGCTAAACTTGGCCTCTCTTCTCTCAACTTCTTCTATAAAAGCAATGCATCTTCTCTCATTTTAGAAGACACTTTGAAGGTATCTAAACTATAGGCAACTTGAGCTCATAGCAACTCATTGTCTATCTCATTTAGCTCGGAAAAGTGTTGGGAAAGGGCTCTCTCATATCTTCATGGAGGGCACCAATCCATCATAGAATAGGTTGTATTTCCTTTTCTCCATGCATGTTTGGTTTAGCTTTAGCATTTTTTTTGGAGTAAATGAACTATGTTATTCTATGAGGATGGCTGAATCTACACAAAACAATGTGTAAGATTTCACCATCCTACACTATTTTATCCCAGTGGAGTAGTTTGGAGTTTAGAAACTCACGACACAGTTTGGAAATTTGAAATTTGTAGGGCGGGAAGACTCTACTGATAGAGTTTTGAATTTGGAGTGGTGCAATATAGCGCCACTTGACTGATAGCAGTGCAATATGGAACTACTAGACTGTGAGTGATGCAATTTCTTGTAGACACAAAAAATGTCAAAAAAACCACAGATTTTTGGAAAAATATGATGAATTTCTCCAAATCAGCCCTCCTTCTAGCGCCAAAATGTGAACCCCAATCATATACCTACAAAAACACAAGAAAAAAACACATAATTACATCAATATGCAAGTAAGAACAAGCATTCCACATGAAATCCGTTTGCAATGCCCAAATAGGAATTTTTTTGAAAAGATGAAAGAAAGCAACGAAATCCTATTCCAAGATGCAAAATCTTGATCCCATGGGGGAATTGGTGCCAATTGTGTGTAGAAATTGGCCCTTTCAAAACTCCTTTGTAAACTTGATGATGGTTGCTCCACTTGATGGTGAAGAACAATGTCACTCCTTGCTAAAATCTGCAATAACCTAGCTATGGTGATGGAAAATGCTCAAGAAGATGAATAGAATTTCTCTCAATTGAAGATAATAACTTTTCTCTCAAATTATGGATGAAGAATGAGAGAGAGGAAGAGTCTCTCATTTATAGATTTCAAATTTGGAAGAATGAGTGAGATTGAGCAATGTGGGATCATTCAACATCCAATGGCCAAGTGCCACTTGTCAAGATGTGAATGGTTGAAGGTTGAACACATTTTGATGAAAGTGCACAATAAATGACATTAGGTGGCATTTAAAATTTGAGAAATGACATGTGAGAGGGAAGAAAGAATGAAATAAATGCCACTTGGCTCAATGCACAAGGAAATTTAATAGGAGTGAATGCTTTGCTAGAAGTGACGAGTCATTTGAAAGGGAAATTCAAATTGGAGGAATATTCCCTAAAGATGCTATGTTGAGGGAAATTAGAGGATTTAATAAATTAGTTAAATGATTTATTTTTGCAAGTGGGAAAAGCTAGAGGATGTCACTTGCATTAAGATTAATATTAATCATGATATAGTTAAGTTAAGAGAGGATTAGGTGATTTGACCTATTTGATTTATATTTATGGGTTAAAATAGATCAAAAGGAGATAGAACATGATTTTAGATTTAGCTAAATAAATATTTTGATTTATTTAGCTAAAGGGGATGATGCTAGTGTTAATGATGAATTTATTTAATTGAAATGATTGAATTTAGAAATTAATTAAATAATTTGATTTATTTTATTAAGTGTGATAACCTTAGGAGATTAATCAAATAAAATTGTCTTTATTTGATAGGCAAATATGATTAATGCATGATGTTAGTTTTGCATGTCTACAAATACAAGTTTCTTTCACTGATTTTCTACCCAAGCATTCAAGTTTCCATCCTAATAGCATTTTTGAGTTCATAAGATAATCCAAGCATTCATAAGATCATTCAAAAACATTCAGAGGTAGATTATCAAGCATTCTAGAGCATTTTTCAAGCATCAAGCATCATGTCAAGGACTTCATGCATCATGTTGGTTTTTGAGCTAACAATTGTGATGTAGGGTTTATGATTCAAGCTAGCATTTCATTCAAGATCTATCCTATTCAAGCAAGATTCGGGATCTACATCCATTCGAGCTATATCAAACATGTTTGTAGCAGTTCATTGCTAGGGTTTAGTGAGTTACAACATCATATTTTGTTCATTTATCATTCTCCATTCCTATTTTATTTCATTTCAAGGTTTGATTACCAAAATGGGGTTTGACCAAGGCAAACCCCTATTGTAATGAAATAAATTGCACAATAGAAGAAGATGATATGAAATATGCTACAAATACTTGATAATAATTGAGAATAACATGCCACTTTGAGGAGGAAACCCTCCAAATATCTCCAATGAGAACACAATTTACAATATGATCATGAAATAAGACTCACAACCTCCTATATATACCTATTTATTGCTAGGATGTCACCCACGCTGACTTAGACACCCCTGTATAAGACTAGGCTGACCTAACCAACTAAATAATAATATAATAATGATAATATGACTTAATTAAGAGTTAATATAGCCACAAGACAAATATTCATAACCTAGTGTACACCAATATTAAGGGAATAGCATGCCCCCCATATTCAAAGAAGCATTTTCCTCAATTCTAATCAAGCATGGTTTCTTTTGAATGAAATCATTGTCCTCCTAGGTGGCATCTTCAATTGTAGGAGATACTCAGTGAGAGTTCTATTCCTTAGCTTCTTCGTGTGTGTTTGACGAATGCACTCTAATTCCAAAATTATTCTTCCTTCTTTATCAAGCTCTGGTAGTGCTATTTGAGTTGGAATATTATTCCCAATTACCTTATTCAAACAAGAGACATGAAAAACTGGATGTATCTTTGTTGTTTGTGGCAACTCTAGCTTGTAGGCAACACTACCAATCTTTTGTCTAATGTTGGTTCTCCTGTTGTTTCATTTTATTTTGTGTCATACCCATATTCTCCTTGAGTCCTGAAAGTACTTGTTGCTAATGAAGCAAGTGGTTCTCTACTACCTGACCTCTTGGTGACACCTTTAATTATGATGTGATGGAAGGAGGATCATATCCATAAACTGCCAAAAATGGAGACATTTTTTATGAGCTATGAAAAGAAGTTTTATACCACCATTCTGCAAGTGGTAGCCAATCTACCCATTGAGACTATTTATTTGAAGTGAAACAACATAGATATCCTTCCAAACACTTATTAACAACCTTAGTTTTCCCATTTGATTGAGGGTGGTATGAAGAGCTATGAGCCAATTGAGTACCCAAACATGAGAATAAATATTTCCAAAACTGACTAGTAAAGATAGAATCATGATCAATAACAATAACCTTAGGTGTACCATGTAGCTTATGAATATCCTCCAAAAAAAATTTTCCACTCCACTTGTTGTAAAATGATGTGATAATGCAATGAAATGTGCATATTTAGTGAAGTAATCAACTACTACCATGATGAAATTATGACCTTTAGATCTGGGAAGCCTTGTGATGAAGTCCATGGATACCTCTTCCCGATGCTAGCTAGGAATAGATAAGGGTTGCAAGAGACTTGGTGTCTTAATTGTCTCCCCTTCATTCCTTTGACAAACCAAACATTCAACCACAAATTTTTGAACATCACCTTTTAGCCCTTCCAAAAAAAAATCTTTCTTGACTTGATGATATGTCTTCAAAAATATTGAATGACCACCAACTGGAGACTCATGTAGTTCTATGAGAATCTTGTGTTTAAGAGTGGAATTCTTGTAGAGATAAAAATTCTCTTTATACCAAAGAGTATCTCCCTTCCAACAAAACTTATGTAAACTAATAGGATCACTTTTCAATTCTTGGATGATATAACTTGTTGCAACATCATTTTTCCACTCTACTTTGGCTTCTTCCACCCAATTTTCTTGTAATATTGAAAGGTAACATAATAAGGCTTCATCTTTCTCATCCTTTCTAGAAAGTGCATCCGCCACAATATTTTCCTTCCCTTTCTTATATACAATCTCAAAGTCATATCCTAACATCTTAGTGACCCATTTTTGTTGCTCTTCAGAAGATAATATTTGTTCCAAAAAATATTTTAGGCTATCATAATCTGTCTTAACCTTGAAATGTCTACCCATTAGATAAGGAATCCATTGTTTAACTACACAAAGGATCCCTAGTATTTCCTTCTCATAAATAAGTTTTAGCTAGTTCTTACCCTTTAATTGATGACTCTCAAAATAAATTGGTAGACTTCTTGCATGAGAAATGCTCCTATCCCATTTCTAGAAGAATTACATTCCATAATGAATTCCTTGGTGAAGTTAGGAGTGGCAAGCACTAGAGTTGCACACATAGCCTCCTTCAATCTCTCAAATGTTGCATTGGTGAACTCATTCCAATGAAAATATTCCTTCTTCAATAGAGTCATGAGGAGTGCTACTATATGAAAATAATTCTTCACAAATATTCTATAGTACCCTATCAATCCCAAGAAACCCCTTAGTTTCTTAATGGTTTTTGGAATAGGCCATTCCATGATAGCCTTAATTTTTTTAGGGTCCACCTTTACTCCTTGATGTGAAATGATGTGTCCCAAATACTCCACCTCCTTAAGACCAAAATAACACTTGGATGGCTTAGCATAGATTTTATGATCTTTGAGTATTTGTAATGCTTTATCTACATGTTGCAAATGTTCTTCCCAAGGCTTGCTATAAATCAATATATCATCAAAGAACACTACTAAAAAATTTATCAAGAACTTATTTAAAATGGAATTCATCAAAATTTGGAATGTATATGGTGCATTAATAAGACAAAATGGCATCACCAAAAATTCATTATGACCCTCACAACTTTGAAATTTTTACTTACAAATATCTTCCTTATTAATCCAAATTTGGTGATAGCCAGATCTAAGATAGATAACTTGGTAAAATACATAGCTCCATTCAATTCACCTAGCAAATAATCAATGATTGGAATAGGAAACTTATGTTTAATTTTGTACATTTTGAGAACTCTATAATCCAAACACATGCACAAAGTTCATCCTTCTTATGTACCATCACCACTTGTGAGGAGTAAGCACTTTGGCTATGCCTGATAATTCCTACCTCTATCATCTCTTTAACATTTTTTCTATCTCACTTTTTTTTTTAGGTGTGGGTACCTATAAGGTCTAATATTTAGTGGTTAGATCTTTGGAACTAGTTGTATGGCATGGTCATGATTCCTCTTAGGAGGAAGTCCTTTAGGTATATCTCCAAGAACAACTAAGTGGCGATCAATTATTGCTTGAAAATCTAGATGAGTAGGAGCATTATATTGAGAGACTTAAAATGAACATAGCTAGGCCACAAATCCATCCACTCCTTTCTTAAGAAAATTTTGCATTTGATAAGACCTAACCATCTGTGGGGACTTTATTTTCAACCCTCTTATCTCTACTACCTTTCCTTTTGATTGAAATCTAAGGAATAGTTCTTAGAAGTTCATATAAATTGTTCCCAAATGTATTAAGACATTGTACTCCCAAAAAAATATATGTTGCACCCATGTATATTACATACATTGGGGTATCAAGTCGATAATCTTCCATTGATAATTTAATGCTATGAAACTTCCTCGAACAACTAATTGTACTACCATCTGCCATCAAAACCTAAAAATCTGCCATTAAATTATGAGTACTACTTGAGTTAATCAACAGTGTTACTTTCTGCTTCTTTAAGAACCCCACTACCTTGATATTTTTTGGATCATTTAAACCTGAGAGTGCATGAAAAGAAATGATTGGTTGAAAATAATATGATTCCTCCTTTGACTCCATTTCATCCTCTAATATGGGTTCCTTTTCTTCTTCCTCACTTAGACCTTCAATATAGAACAATTTATTTTCACTACATTTATGTCCTTGGTTATATTTGCTATTAGAGTTTAAACACAATCCTTTTTCTCTTTTCTCCTCAATTTATTATGGAGTCAACCTAGTAGGTTGAGGAAGAGAAGGTGTTGAATATCCTTTCTCTCTTGTAACATTAGCCCCTTGCTTCTTAGGAATCAAATAATTCTCTTATACCTTATGTGCTAAGATAAAAGTCATTTATAGAGCTAGGAGTAAGCATGCATACCTCATGTTGAATGTGATCCTTGAGACCACCCAAAAATAAATCACTCAAGTTCTCCTCTTTAATTCTATCCACTCTTAAGTATATATTTTGGAATTGATGAATATAATCCTTAACTAATCTTGATTGTTGAAGTTTAGCAAGTTGGCTGAAGAAGATGTCTGTCACACTATTGCTATATTGTGCTTAGAGTTCCTCTGTAAAAAATGACTGTGAGATAGTGAGACCCTTTTTCCTTTGATGAGTACAAATCCAAAAATACCAAATGAATTGATCTAGTTCTAGATATATAAAAGCCATCATGACCTTTTGTTCAGTTGGAATTTGATGTACTTAAAAAAAACTCTCCATTTGGTTTATCCATGTTAGAGGATCCTTGCCATCAAATTTGTGCATATCTACCTTTAGAAAAAAAATCATAGATCCCATAGGAGTATTAAAATTGTATCAATGTTAGCTAACCTGGAAGTTTCACCTTGGTTGCTTGAGAAATCCTTTCTTGGTTCATTCATATAGGTGCTTAACATGCTTCGTTTATCAAATATATGTCCTCTTAGGTCACACATATCCCTCTTCATTGAGTAAATTTCTTCCTTGAACTTAATTATTTCCTCATTAGGATTAATATCCTCTATTTTATCCCCATTCTTATCAAGAGTCTTCCCTAGTGTGACAACATTCTTTTTGCCCCCTGCTGCAGACCCCATCATTAAAGGAGCCAATAATTCTAAAATAATTCACACAAATGAGATTTAAATTCTTTGAAATTTTTACTGTAATGTACTAGGACCCAAATAACTCTCACTTAAAAAAATATCCAGGAAATAAGTAGATTTGCAGCACTGAGAGTGATATTTGTGGAAACCCTAACTTTTCAATAGCTCACTTATTTATGATTAGATTTATCCCCTTTTTTTACTATAGGCTCATGTGGTACGTCTCCAAAATCTCACAAGAATTTAGACTCCAATCCAACAAAATTTGAGAGATATACAAACTTCAAATAAATTGTGTGGAAACCCTATTTCTATAATAATTCACTCAAGTCTACTCCAATTCCTTCGAAATAAGGACTACAACTTCTCTAATATGTTCATAAAAAACCCATTAAAAATTACAATAAAAAATTGCTAAAATTTGAAAGATATGCTCTTCCCAAAATTGCCTTCAATATTGAGAAAAAACCTTGCCCCTACGGTGCCAAGATCATGCTATGATACCAATTGCATTGAAATAACCTGCACAATGGAAGAAGATGATATGAAATATGCTACAAATAATTAATAATAATTGAGAATAGCAAGCCACTTCAAGGGGGAAAGTGTCCAAATATCTCCAATGAGAACACAATTCACAAAATGATGATGAAATAAGACTCACAACCTCCTATATATACCTATTTATGCCTAGGATATTGAACCATCAAAAATATAACATGAGACCTAGGGACAGAGGAATCCCTATACTAGGCCCTTAGGGTTTTCACCCAAGGAGCTCTTGGTATGTGGGAATGTCACTCTTACTACTTGGTGGTTAAGGGATTTTTGGAACTTGCATTCAAATGAAGGGCTGATTGATGAGGGTTGTGATATATGTGTGCATTGTGTGGCTGAAATTGAAATAAGATGATGTTAATCTAATGTATGAAATGTAAATAAAGTAAATCTAAACTAATACAAACTAACTAAACTATATGCCTTATTTGTATAAAAAATAGAAAGGAGATAGGAGAGTTAAGAGCTGGTGCACTTGGAAATGTAATGTTGCAAATGAATGGTCCTAGGATATTTTACAAAATGTCTAAAATCAATAGAGCTACACTTTCACCAAGTTGGGCGACCTAGTCCTCCTATTGGGGAAAATCTTCCAAACTCGGTTTCGAGGAAAAGGGTACCAAAAATGCAAGAACCTTTTTCCAAGCTTAGCACATGGACAAGGTCACAAATATTGGTGACTTAGTCCTCTTGATGCTTTCCAAGGATTTAGGCTCTAATTCTAGGGGTCTTGGTTGATGTTTCCATTTTTTGTAGCAATCTATGTCTGAAACTCCCAAAAATGACCCGTAACTTGTCTTTTTGCCTCTTTTAGAGTTTAATGCCTTGATGTGACTTGAGTGGAATGTTTTTACTTTCTCCAACACTTTGTACTTCACCAAATTTGTGTACAAACCTGAAAACACATGGAAAGACCAAGAGAATATTGGGGTTAAGGAATAGGGGTTTGCCTAAGTCAAACCTCTTTGAAGGTAGCTAAACCCAAATGAGAAACAAATCAAAGGAGAGTAATATTGAATGATGAACTTAATGAAAACACTTACCAAACTTTTATTGTTGATGGTCTATAACATGCAAAAGAAGCTCCAATGGAGGTTGCTTGTGAAACCCTTATGTTTGATTGCTTGCTTTGGAAGATAGGAGTGCAAGAGTGCTTATGATGAGATGTAAAAATGAGCTTGGGAGAGAGAAAAATGAATGTGAAAACCCTTATTTGTACATGAAAAGCCCTAATTTTCCCAAAATGCAACATGATAGGCTGACACTAGGGATTAGGAGGCAATATTTCTATTAGATTTTATTTTAAATTTGAAATTTATGTCAAAAGGGACTAGGTCGCCCAAAGTGGTGACCTAGTCCACTTGGGCTATTTCAAGTGGTCGTCAGGAATTAAGTATTGTTTAATGAAGTTTATTAGCATTGCCTCTTGAAACACACTTAAGTCAGGACTAAAAGTACATTAAGGGGAAAAATTAGCATAAGAAAAAGGGTTAATTAATAGATGATAAGATTAAGAAAGGGTGAAAATGCCTTACAACACTTTACAAAACCTTGGCACAGGGCTTGGAAAGGGGTAAAAGGGTGTTCTTTAGATGAATTATGTTGAAAGGGTCTTAGAAAAGAGAGGAAATGTGTTACAACACTTCACAACACCTTAGTAAAAGATCATTAGGTTATTTTTGAATTTCATGCTTACAAGACTGAATCAAGGTAAAACAAGGTCAAAATCTCATGGAAAAGGCCAAAATGAGTGGAAAAGTGCCAAAAGACTACAATTTTTGGCAACACATTTATCCCCCACTTTAGTGAGAGTATTAAATTACTTCAAACTCACACTAAAGTAGTTGAATCATGCATGTTGAGCAGGATCAAATGTATTCATGCTAGTAAGACAAGATGACATCAATCAAGAGGGATGACCAAGCCCCCAGGATCAAAATCCCATGGAAAGCCAATCAAAAGTACAAAAGATCACACAAGGAGTGATGTGCAGGGTTGGATAAAAATTTGATCAAGCTTCGACCATTTGTCCAACTAGTTGTGGATCAGATCTAGGTTGTTTATCCGAAAAGAAAAGGATATAATCACTCTGGGCTGACGAGACTTTTTGATGTTCACCGGGTGATAATGAAAAAAGGTAGTGAGATACATACACATTGTTGGTATGCATTCACACACAAGAGGGTGGGTATGGGGAAAGTCATGCCGCTAATTGGGCTTCCCACTCAACCATACCAAAGTTATAGGACCCCTGACAACTTTGATAAGGTGCCACAAAAGATAAGGGTGTAGTTCATGAGACAAGCAAAGCCTTGGATGCTTAGAACTCATAAACAAGTGAAAGATGACATCACAGGCATGAAAGTTGTATTATGCAAGGTGGCCATGTATGCACAATTGCAAAATTGTAAAAATGCAAAATTCAAAAGTAAAAAATGCAGCAATGAAGAATGCAAAAAGACTGTTCCAAGGAGTCTTGTTTAGTTCATATGAGGTTTTTGACTTAGGGAACATTGCATCTAATGTCTCCAAAGATAACCTATGAAAGGATAGAAGATTCACAACTTAGGGGATGCAACGTGTCGCATCAGACCACTAAGAGGAATGTATTATGCTAAGATAAGTGACACTTATGAAGGACATTACACCAAATGTCATCCACTAAGTGAGAAAACATATCATTCAAAGTGACAAGGCTACACTAGGAAGCACAAACAAATAAAAATCCAAATGCAAGAAATAAAATAGTGCCAATGTATTCTCACACTTTAAAGGGATTGCTACACACCATTTTGTAAGAAATCGCTTTAAAGTAGAGAAAGGAAAAATGAAAAAGGGACATGAGAGCCTACTTGAAAAGCCCTACATCGAATGATAGGTGTCCAAGAGATGCTAAGTCATGCAAAAGAAGAAAGAAGAGAAAAGAAAGAGAAAAAGGGGGTTGCCCCCAAAAATACCAAACACATAATAGATCAATGAATTTGGGGTCAGTTTGTTCATTGCTGCAATTTTTATTTAGAAAGTGTGGACTATCATCATTCCCCCAAATACATAGAACTAGAATAAGGACAAAAAGAAAGAAAAAACAAAATGAAAAAGAAGATTCAATTTGGGTCAACATGGAAGAGACATAAGATGTCTCGACACTTTGCATGGTCACCAAAAGGATAATAAAAAAAAAAAAGAAAAAGACAAATGAAAAAGGTACCTTTTTTTTAGTCAACATAAAGGAGACATTGCAATCTCAATGCCTTGCATCATCCTAAAATGAAAGGAAAAAAGAAAAAGATTGTTATTTGGGTCAAAATGAAGGAGACATTGCAGTCTCAATGCCTTGCATCATCCCCAAATGAAAGGAAAAAGAGAGAAAAATGAGAAAAGGTCATGCATGACACATAGAAGAAGGTAGATACATATAAAAGAATGTTACAAAGAGTAATAAAACATCACACAATTGGGGAATACATGATACATACATGAAAAAAAAGAAAAATAAAAAAGAGAGACTAGTAAGGTGCATGCACATTACTTTGCGAGTAATTCATCTGCCTCCCAATCTTGGTCATTATAAAACTCACAAGGGCAACTAATGAGAGGAATGACAACAATTTTTGAACTAGCATCAAGATCAATGCTTGTCCTAGCAAAATTTTCATGAATGCTCATGGAAGAGGAGAATAGTGAATTCAAGGTTTGGTGTACCTCTTCATCGATTCAAGAATTTTCATCATCATCATCATCTAAGTTGATGACAATGGCAAGTCTAACGACAATATCGGTGGTGGCATGTAAAATGGGTGGTGCGAGAGGTATAGGATCAAGTTGCGAGGGTGAGGAGTAGTAGTAGGCATGAATTCAAGAACATGTGGGTCATGATTTTGAATATGGTGTTTCGCATGAGATTGGAAAGAAAGAGCACGATGGTGACACCTACACCCCCTAGCTTCATTATTCCTTTTTGATTTTCTATCAAGATGAATGGGTGAAGGAGTGGGTTGGTCTGCCATAAGATGCTTATTGTCCTTGGGAGGAGGGACAAGAGGAACTATGGGTGGCTCATCCACTTTTTCCTTAGATTTGTAAATTTGTTTAGTGTGGGGAGGGAGGAAAAAATTGCTATCATGATCCCTAGGACTCTTGGATGATGTGGAAAAGGTTAGGTTTCAGGAGTGGGTTGACTAGGCATATCAAATTCAGGTGGCAACATGGCTTCATCAAGGATGGGTGAGTCTGAGGTAGAAGGAGGTGTGTTGTGTAGAGAGAGTTCAAAGATCTTCTAGGCTTTGAACTTTTAATAGGCAATGAAGAAAAAGTCTCGTCGAGGGGTGATGGGTTCCATGGGTTCAGGCCAGAAGCCTTCCACAAAAAATTTACCCTTTGAGCCTAAAGGATTAAAGCCACTATGGTGGACAGTGATTATGTCATTGTCAATGGGAAACTTCATGCACTTGTGGATGACAGATGGAACCGCTTTCATAGAACGAAGCCATGGGTTGCCAAGTCCCAAAGAAAATTGGTCTGATTGTGGGATAATGGAGAAGGTAACATCCAATGTTTTGGGACCTATTTTTAATGGGAGGGCAATCGATCCAATCGTCGGGCATGAAAAACTATTATGTGTTTTGACCCAAGCAGTAGGTTGATTATAGACATCTTGAGAAATATTGTATAATACTAAGAATTCTTCTGTGATCATGTTCTCACCATAGGTAGGATCTATGAATATCCCATTAGTGGGCTTATCATAAATTCAACCAACTATGTAGAGAGGACCATCAGGAAGATTTCTTAGTATATGTTGTGTAGAAAAGGTGATCTCAAGAGGTCCGTTTTTTAGGCCCTTATGATGGATAATGTCTATTGCTCCTACCATTTCATTAATAGGTGTGACATGGGTTACTGTGGGAAGGGAAACATAATGTAGAACTTGTGAGTCCACATTCATGACATTAGGTGGTGAAGTTTCACTTGGTTTGAAAAATGATACATTATGTTTGGGCATGGATTTGGTGAAGATTTTCAAGTGTTGTTTAGGGAGTGCCATGGATTTATTTCTTTTATCATTAAGACCAGAAATAGATAAATGACTTGAATCAATATGGTCTTGCACAAGGTGCTTTAGATGCTTACATTGTTCAATGTCATGTATGTTTTGGTGATGAAAGCAACAATAAGTAGTGGAAATATAATAGGGAGGTAATGGTGTATGGATAGTAGATAAAGAGATCATTTTTTGTTTGAGTAATTGGGTCATGGTGTTATGAAGGGTGTCGAGAAAGGGTGTGAAGGTACACTTAGGATCTCCATAATTAAAGGGTACTGCAGATCTAACTTCGACTAGTTGGTTATTAATAGGTGGAGGGATTTGGGATGAAAGGTTAAATTGGAGAAACCCTTTGTTTGGTTTACAGAATGGTTGGGGGTTGGATTGGGAAGAAGTGTTAGAATTCTCAATGTGACTAGGAGTGGACTATGAGTCACTACTGCTAGTTGAATTATGGTAGTCAAAGAGGGCTTTACATAGGTGCATAAAAGAAGGGAACTTCATGAGGGTAAGTTTATCTTGTAGGGGTTTCAAAAGGTTTTTGGTGAACATCTTTTGCAGATAGGTGTCATGAATTTTAACATTAATTAAGGAATAAAGATCTTGAAAATGAGAGATAAAATTAGTTATCTTCTCATTATTGTTTTGTTTCCATCTCATGAGGTCCACTAAGGTTTTATTTGGGGCCATATGAACTTGGAAGTGATTAATGAAGGCATCCACTAGTTCATTGAATCATCTAATGGAATTATTAGGAAGGGAGGAGAACCAGTCCAAGGTGACATCTTTGAGAGTCCTTGGGAATAACTTAGCAAGCAACTTATCATCAAGAGTGAAGTAACTGCATAGGGCGGTATAGGCATTGACATGGTTAGAAGGGTCACCCTTCCCTTCGTACTTCTTGAATCTAGGGATCTCCATTCCTTATGGCAAGGGAGTGCATAGGATGTCAAGGGATAATGAATTACTACGAATGTAGTGAGTAGGGGAACTGCATTGGCTTTGGTTGATGGTGGATATTTGTTGTTGCATGGAGGTTATAGTGTGAAAAATATGTGTAATAAGAGGGTTAGTGTAAGTGTTATGAGGTGGAAGGGAGAGAGGTGAAGGGGTGAAGGCAGTGTAAGGGGAAGTGGTAGGGATAGTAAGGGTACAAACAATGGAAGAGTTAGAGGGGTGGGATGCCACAAGAGAAGTAGAGATGCTAGTAGGGATGTTGAGGGGAGGTACCACATTACTAACTTGTTGCATAGTGGTTGTCACACTAAGAGTTGTATAAGTGGGAACAAAAGCAATGGTTGAGGGGGTAGGAGTAGAAGGTACTCCTTGGCCAAACATAGGAGTGGGTGAGTGAGATGCCTTAGGTGCATGTTTTTCATAGATTTTTGAAATCCTCTTCATGACACATAAGCCATCATCACGTTCAAGTAGGTGGTGAAGGTTCTCGATGGCATGGATAGCAGTTTTAGATATGGGTTCAAAGATGAGTTCATGTTGATAATTAGCTAGATCAGCATGGATATGGAAGACCTTATCATGTGAGATTTCATTGTTATCATCAATTGTGTCTCCTAGGTATAAGGAATTGTTATGGATGGTTTCTAAGCCTAGTGCACCATCATCAATACTTGGAATTGAAGTTGAAGGGATCCCAAGATCTACAAAAAGAGTGCTATTGTTAGATGCCACGGTCTTGGGTAAATCCACAAAAGTGGTTTACAATTTGAGTGAGGAAGGAAAAGTTGCAAAAAATGACCCCATGCAAAAAAAATTGGTTTTTGGGGGTTCGAACAAACTTCTGGTTTGAGCGAACCCAAATGGGGTTCAATAGAACCCCCCTTCGATCGAACCCATTTAATGTCGGCTGTGACATTTCCTGAAACAATAAGAAAAAAAAATGCTTGTGGAAAGGGGGTTCGAATGAACCAGGGTTTGAATGAACCCTGGTTCAAGCAAACCCTAAAGGGCTCAAATAAATCCCTAGCGAACCCCGCTTTTCCCCCATTCTCCCCTCATGACACTAAAAATATCCAAAATTTTCCCTTCAAAGCTTGGGTTGAGGATGAAAATGGAGGAGACTTCACAAACCCAACTAGATGATGGTAGTCCTCAGAATGAGCTATCCAATGAATATAATTTTAATATGTTTTGATTTTATTATGTATTTAGTCTTTTAGTTTGATTAAACATA
Source organism: Sequoiadendron giganteum (assembly GCA_007115665.2). Taxonomy (NCBI): domain Eukaryota; kingdom Viridiplantae; phylum Streptophyta; class Pinopsida; order Cupressales; family Cupressaceae; genus Sequoiadendron; species Sequoiadendron giganteum. The sequence continues at coordinate 214,220,640 of CM021108.1, forward strand.
GGTTTTTCACTGAAAATCAAGCTCTCTATTTTGCACATGTGAAAAAATAACAGATTATCAAAATAAAATTCTAAAAAATATTTTTGTGCTAGGTTTTGATGTCCTTGATCTAGTGAAAAAATAAAATTGAATTTCGATGCATACAAAAAGGTTATGTTGTATACAATCCACCTATGTCTAAATTGTAATTAGTCTGACTTCGAAACTTGATTAAGGAAAAAATATTCAATAAAACACTATAAAACCAAATGAAAGTGCTAGATATTGTAGTTATAAATCTAAATTCAAAAAATTAATAATTTTGTCCTTCATATAAAAAAAAGTTATGTTGTATACGGTGAGCATCACTCCTTAAAAATGTTCTTTAAAAAAAAAAAAAAGTTTTCAAAGGAGATGAAAAAATAAGTGCGATTTGATTCCAAAAAATTGAAAAAAATATATTTAGAATCTATAGACAAAACTTCAAAAATCACTAGTTTTCGATATCTTCAAATTCCTCATGGTTTAATTGCAATAGGAGCCTGAATGTGAAGATTTAATGAAAAAAAAATAGTTTGGTGTCCAGTTTTCCCAAAAATTGTAAACCAGTATTGTGGGATCACCCTCTTAGGACTTCATCTCACAATTGTATCGACAAAGGAACACAAAATAGTCCTACATGATTCGCCAGGGAGGGGGTGGAGACTAAGGCAATGTAAGCAACAGTGACGAAAGTCCTTGTAACTAAAATTTTGAAACAAAATACATAAATGAAAAACTAGGGGACTATAATATAAGAAATACTAGAAAATTAACAAAAATTTCATAGTGAATAGTGCCAAAGGAATAGGTCACTGATGGTGGCGACTTAGTCCCAATAGTTCTATTTTTGAAAAAATTCAAAATTTTTAACTACTTTGCATGCTTTTTCTGATTTTTTGAGACAAACATAAACTGGAAATACATAAATGTTTGTATTTTATTACGGAAAATGTAATGCAATGTGCAATGCTAGAATGAATTTTCACTAATGCACTATTTCTACTAACCCTAGGATGCAAATAATGCAATTTTTTCAATGCAATGCAAGCTATCTCTAAGATGAAATGCAAAAATCAAAAAGCTAGCAAACGGTCTGTGGTCGAGTTCACCAAAATGAACCACCAAAACTATAACACGGGACCTAGGAAAAGAGGATTCCCTATACTTGGCCCTTAGGGTTTTTCAACCTAGGAGCTCTTGATATGTGGGAATGATAATCTTACCACCTTGTGTTTAAAGGATTTTTGGCGGTTGCACTCAAAGCAAGGGTTGATTGATGAGGGTTGTGATATGTGTGTGTTGTGTGGTTGAAACAAAAATAAGATGATGCTAATCTAATGTATGAAATGTAAATAAAGTAAATCTAAACTAGTGCAAACTAACTAAACTATATGCCCTAAATGTATGCAAAATAGAAAGGAAATGAGAGAGTTAAGAGATGATGCACCTGGAAATGTAATGCTGCAAATGAATGATCCTGGGATATTCTGGAAACTATCTAAAATCAGTAGAGGGACACTTTCACCAAGTTGCGCGACCTAGTCGTTTTGTTGGGGAAAATCTACCAAACCAAGTTTCGAGGAAAAGGGTACCCAAAAATGCAAGAACCCTTTTCTAGGCTTAGCACATGGACAAGGTCACCAATAATGGTGACCTAGTCCTCTCTATGCTTTATGAGGATTTAGGATCTGATTCAAGGGGTCCCAATTGATGTTTCCCTTTTCTATAGCAATTCGTGTCTGAAACTCCCAAAAATGACCTGCAACTTGTCTTTTTGCCTCTTTTAGAGTTTAATACCTTAATGTGACTTGATTGGAATGTTTGTACTTTCTCCAACACTTTGCACTTCACCAAATCTAAGTACAAACCTACAAACACATGGAAAGACCAGGAGAATATTAGGGTTAAGGAATAGGGGTTTGCCTAAGTCAAACCCCTTTGAAGGTAGCTAAACCCAAATGAGAAATAAATCAAAGGAGAGTAAGATTGAATAATGAATTGAATGAAAAAACTTACCAAACCTTTGTTTTTGATGGTCTACAACATGTAAGAGCAGCTCCAATGGAGGTTTTTTGTGAAACCCTTATGCTTGATTGCTTGCTTTGGAAGATAGGAGTGCAAGAGTCCTTGTGATGAGATGTAAAAATGATCTTGGGAGAGAGAAAAATGAACGTGAAAACCATTATTTGTACATGAAAAACCCTAATTTTCCTAAAATACAACATGATAGGCGAACACTAGGGTTTAGGAGGCAAGATTCTCATTAGATTTTATTTTAAATTTGAAATTTATGCCAAAAGGGACCAGGTTGCCCAAAGTGGTGACCTAGTTCACTTGGGCAATTTCAAGTGCTGGTCAGGAATTAAGTAATGTTTAATGAAGTTTATCATCATTGCCTCTCGAAACACACTTAAGTCGAGACTAAAATTATATTAAGGGGAAAAATTAGCATAAGAAAATGGTTAATTAATGAATGATAAACCTAAGCAAGGGTAAAAATGCCTTACAAAACTTTACAACACCTTGGCACAAGGCTTGGAAAGGGGTAAAAGGGTGATAGAAAAGAGAGGAAATGTGTTACAACACTTTATAACACCTTAGTAAAAAACCATTACGTTATTGTTGAATTTCAAGCTTACAAGATTGAATCAAGGTGAAACAAGGTCAAAATTCAATGGAAAAGGCCAAAATGATTGAAAATGTGCCGAAAGACTACACTTTTTGGTGACACAGATATCACCTAGGCCAACTTAGACACCCCTATATAAGCCCTAGGCTGACCTAACCAACTAAATAATAATATAATAATGATAACATGGCTTATTTAGGAGTTAAGATACCCACAAGCCAACTATTCATAACCCATTGCACACCAATATTAAGGGCATAACACCTATCTAATATCAAAAAAACATTTTTCCCTTTCTTTAATGTGTGATTTGTAGGTTTAGATTGAAGACACATTGAAGAGAAAGCTTGGAGAAAGTTTTCAAAGTTGTCATCAAGTATTAAAGAACATTGGAGAACACCTACAAGTTGATTTATAGGGATGCAGATTTGGAAAGATGAAGAAGAAGATTGTGCAAGCTGGGAGGAGTAGCTTCAGATCCTAAAATTTCACAAAACCCTAACTAGACTATTTCACCACTTCTAGTGAATGAGTCCTAGTTTTGGTCAAAATCTAGATCTTTGTAGATTTGCATACCCATTTGCTAGATTCTTGTTTCTACATAGAAACATAGATTTTGGACTAATTCGTCTAGCTTGGTGAATGATTCCAAGACAACATTAAAGTTAGAATTTTCAGAATTTCGAGCCTCATTCCAGTTATCTTCATATTCCTAGGTGCACGCATTTCATCTTGTTTCTTTCTATTTTGTTTCATTTTCATTTCTAGGTCATTTAGTTAAAATTTGCATTGAACTAGATTTCATAATTATTTCTTGCATTGCATTTGTATTTATCCTTTGCATTGAGATCTCTAGGGTTATCCTTGAATGAGAGAGAGTGAAGATTATTGTCATATGTCCTAAACCGTAAGAGAAAAAAACAATTTTCTTCCTTTCAAGATCATTTGGAGAGCAAAATTGCAAAAGTTGCCAAAGCTATTAAGAAAGCTACAAAATCACAAAAATTGAGCTACAAGATCTATTTTTAGGTTTTCGATAGTCTTTGACTAGGATATGGGAGCATAGACATTAAAGAACATAACCCAGAAATAGATTTTCTAGAACCCTAGCCAAGACCTATTTCACATAGTGCGAATGAGTCCTCAGTGAGGCCTAAAAAACACTTTTGTAGTAGGTACACAACATTTGACCCTCTTAAAAATTTCCTTTTGATTCTCATTTATGCATCATAACCAGGGATAACTTTAAGAAACCCCCCCCTCGGCAAAGGTGTAAAATCCTAGCGAATCTTTCCTTTTATTTGAAAAAATATATATTTTTTTTGGCGAATCTATGCACATTATTAAAAAAATTTGTAAAATCCTCGCGAATCTTAATGAATAATTGGTAAAAAATAATAATGATAGTGGTGAATCCTAGTGAATATTGAATAAAAGATTAATTACAATGGTGAATCTTTCCTTTAAAATTTTGCATAATTGGTTAGTGCAGTTCCCCCATATTTTTTTTGGTTTTTGTAATATTGAAGTAGGGGCCCGGGGGTGGCAGCCACCGGCGGGGTCAAGGGGTAGCACCCCTTGTGGAGGTTGAGGGGGCAACGCAAATTTTAGGCCTCAACAAGCCTTTTAAAAGGCATGTGTGTATTAGGCCACATAATCAACATGCAGTTGTTCGATTAAAAAACTAAGTAATGATTTGATGGAAATAAATAAAAGCCCTATTCAAGGCTAGAATATCTATGAAATTAAATGTTAATTTATTATTGTGGCGATATTTCCCAGAAATTAATGGTAAAAATTTAATATTACTAGCGAATATAATTGATATTTTTGATTATAGTATAAATTGTTGGCGAATCAATTCCAATGATGTATCATTTAAAATATAATACATAGGAAAATTAATTGAGATGATTTTTTTTTTAAAACCTAGTGATTCAGCATTGTTTCTAGCTTGTACTATTCACCATTTTTGGAGGTCTCGCAATTTCAATTATTCGCCAATTGGTGAAGATTCACCACTAAAGTTTTCCTTGATCATAACCCTCATAATTAAATGAAACATAGGAGAATAAGAGGTTCATTATATTGTTAATTCATTTTGGTGAACCCTATTTTTTGATGGTTCACTCCCTCTTCCCAATCTTCTCTCTCTCCTCTACCTATCTCTTTCTCTCCCTCTCTCTATCTCTCCCCATCTCTCCCTCTCTTTTTCCCTCCCTATCCCCCTATGTATATTTATATCTCAACCTCTCTCTCCCTTTATCAACCCATATTTCTCTATATCTATTTCTTTCTCTTCCCAATTATTTATCTCTCCCTCTTTCTCTCTCTATCTCCCCCTATTTATATCTCCCTCTCCATCTCTATTTGTCTTTCTTTACTTCTCTCATGTTTTATATATCTTTATTTCTCTTTCTCTCCCACTCTATATCTCGTTATATCTCTATCATTATATCACTCTATCTGTCTATATATATCTCTCTCTATCTCTCCCTCTCCCTCTCCCTCTTTATCTCTTTATCTCTTCATCTTTGTCTATCCCTCTCTATCCCCCCCCCTTTATCTCCCTATCTCTCTACATCTCTATCTATTTGTCTCCCTCTCTCTCTCTCATTTTATATTCATCTCTACCTCAATCTATTTGTCCCACTCTTCCTTTCTCGCTCTATATTCATCAATACCTCTATTTTCCTCTCTCCTTGTCCATCTCTAGAAATTTCTCCCTCTCTCTACCCATCGATCTCTCCCCCCTCTCTCTTCATAGACCTTCATTGTCTTCTTCATTCATAAGTTTTATTTCACTCATTTTTAGAGACCTTTATTGCACAACAACATCACCATTTTTTGAATGACCAACCAATTGAACTCATGTAATACACAAATTTATGCAAAAAATAGACTTAAATTTTCCCTAATTCACATTCAATACCTCTTCAACATACCCATTGCACTCCAAGATACAATTACTAATTATTTTAAAGATATTAAAAGACAATCAATAACAATCTTCACAAATGATAAAATGAAACATAAATTCAATAAGAGGAAAATTGTAAATACAATCACTATTTAAAAAAAAATCGGCTGACCAAATGTATTGCAACATCAGGGTGCCAAATGTAAAATACCAAGTTACATTGGTGCCCAATTTTAACTACATGTTTTATGAGCGGTTCTCTTGCGATGATAGAAATGGCTCTCCAGATTATCAAATAGATTGGCATGCTATGTTTATGTTGCATCATGTTGACTACCCTCTAACACGTGCTACAGCCAACTAATAAAGCTCATCCGAAGCAAGGGCATGCCCACCACATCTATCTTACATCGCATTCTTCCGTGTATTTTAATCCATAGATTTCAAATTTTCCATTGTATTCTCAACAAAATATCTACTTACGTTATCAGGAGGCTTTATTTTAATCGATAGATTTGAATTCGTCATTGCGTCCGTCACTACTTTCATTTAAAAATATTTATCATATCACTAAGGGCTTCAAGTTCAAAATAATATATTTTCTTAAAATTATTTTAATCACAACTAATTTCATTGCTCCGTTATGGACAAGGCATATTTTTGACCTCCACTTTTTATTATCACAGCGGTAGGCCATTATACTACATATTTACATGGGCATTGGGATTCGTGTCGTGTTTTTTAATTTTAATTTAGAAAAAATAATATTGAATTAAATAACTAATGTAGTGAAACAAATTAAATATAAATATATTACATTAGATTATATATAATATAAACTTTATGTAGCTTCTATGTATTTTTGTCTTTTAAAACCAATTGCCTTGAGACATTCACGTCCTCTCTGTGTGGAAATTTAGTTTCTTTAGCCGACCAGAGGATTCCGATTTTAGAGGTGGCCATCATTTTCAACAATACGTCCAAGATAGGCCTAAATATTTCACCTCTTGATAACAGTCTTTAATGGAAGAAACTTCAATATAAAGTCATAAAAGACTTCACATCTGCTCCTGCGTTATTGGAACAAAATACATAATGCCTTCACCCCTTGAAGCCACTGTATCTCAAGTTGATCTTCCTGTAATCGACATCTCTGAATTTCCTCACGACCTGAATGCTGAAGATCTGAACCAGCTTCGAGATCATCCCGTCCTCTCTAAACTTAGAAATGCGTGCAAAGAATGGGGATTTTTCTACCTTGTCAACCATGGAATTCCAGTAGAGCTTCTGGAGAAGTCTCAGAGTGCTAGCAGAGATTTATTATCCTTGCCGAACGAGGTTAAGGACAAAGCCACAACTTGTAAGCCACTCGATAGTTACTATCGAAGTCCTAACTATGAGACTTTCGGTTTTCCTGATTCAGTTAATACAGATTCTATAGCCCAAACGTGTTTGAAGATATGGCCGGAAGGGAATGTAAATTTCTGGTACGTTATTTCATCTCCGCTTTTTCTTTCTCTAACCCTAATTCGTTAGGTTGTCTCATTATTTGAACTCCTCTATCATTGCTTGGCAGCGAGACGATGGAAAAATACGGTTTGTGTGTCTCAAATCTTGCACAGAAAATTACAAAAATAATTCTTGTAAGCCTGGGGTTGGATGCCAAGGCTTTCTACCGCTCTCACTTTGAAAAGTGCACATCAAAATTGCATATAAACCGCTATTCATCGGAAAAACTATCCATTGGAGAGGAGGCACTTGTCTGCCATACGGATTTCAGTTGCCTTACAATCCTTTACCAAGATGATGTGGGAGGCCTTCAGATTCGATCTCAGGAGGGCGAGTGGTTTAACGTCAAACCACTTCGTCACTCATTTCTGATTAATGTCGGGGACTCCCTCAAGGTATGAAAATTTCTCTCCGTCTCCAATTATCATTAAAGAAATTTAGTATCCCTGTCTGATAAGAAATAAAGATGAATGATGGGTATGATTGCAGGCGTGGACTAATGGTGTATACCGCAGCGCAGCGCATCGAGTTGTCTGTAAAGGGTGGAGAGATCGTTTGTCTACTGTGTTAATCATTGTCTTTCCAATGGAGACCGAAATCTGGGCGCCTGAGGAACTTGTTGACGAGAACAATCCAAGGCGTTACAAGCCTTTCATATTCTCGCAATTCAGGCATGAACTTCAACCTAATAAAGAATATAAAGATCGAACTGCTGTTCTCGACCGATTCGCGGGTATATGACGAAGAGTGCGTTGGTGCAGTGTTGCCCTTGTTTAGCTTGGGCCCTTCAGAAATATAAGTTCTTGTTGTACATGGAATAGTATTTCAGTATCCGGGGATCCCAACCGTGACCATGTTGCTTTTAACATCCCAATGAAATTAAATTGTATGTGCAAATAATGGATTTGCATTTTCTATGTACCTCGGAAACCAAAAATATGTATGAGCCTAAATCGTATAAAATAATTAAATACGGATCTCTCTCAAATCAATAGGAAACGTTAAATGTGGTTGGAATTTACTCCTCTTTATTTTTATTTTTATAAAGGTGAATTGAAACTATAAGGATAAATAAATATAACTAAATATAAATGCATGTACATGTATGGTGTACATGGATAGTAATAAAGTGAATTATAGTAACTCATATCATAAAAATAGTAATTAATGAGAATAAAGATCGTTTAGTTTTGTGATTAAAGATTATATTTTAATGAATGAAGATAATATGATTGATGTGTTCTGAAATTTACAAAAATTCTACATAGTCTTGTATTTTAATTCTAATTAGAATATTTTTTTGTTTTATGTCAAGCTAGCTTTGCAACTCTCTATCTAATTTGCATCTACAAGCATACATTATTTCTCAAAACTCATCTTCTAGAGATCTTCATATCTTGTGTTATGAATTGACATGTATACCAAATGCTAAGTAATGATACAAACTTTTACAACCTTTCAATTTTTTTGTCAATTTGATAGTACTTAAAAATACCTTGACAAACACTGTACTAAAAATATATACATGAATTCAGAATTATTGTTAGCTTACTCATATGAATTAAGATGATTGTGAAGACATTTCAATAGCTATTTTGTTATAACAATAAATTTACAATCATTATACAAAATGAATGATTACATGTCTAGATAGTTGAAATTGACACACTATGATTTAAGTTAATTATTTGATCACTTACTTTATAATTGAACAAATCTTTTTGATATGATTAATAATCTCATTTTTATCGTCTTATTAATCAAATAACATTTAATTATTTAATTATTTAATTAATTAAAAAACTATTGAAAAACAAGGGCAAGCCCACCACAGCTTATTTACATTGCATTCTTCCATGTATTTTAATTGATATATTTCAATTTTTCCATTGTATTCTCCACAACATATCGACTTCTTACGTTATGTGGAGGCTCTATTTTAATCCATACATTTCAATTCGTTATGACTCCGTCACTAGCTTCATTTTTTATTATTTATAATATCCCTAAGGGCATGCTCTAAGTTCGAAATTATATGTTTTCTAAAAATTATTTTAATCACAACTAATTTCATTGCTTGGTTATCGACAAGACATATTTTGACCTCCGTTTTTATTTTATTTTTATCACAGTTGTAGGCCATAATATTACATATTCACATGGGCCTTGGGATTCGTATCGTCCTTTCAATATTAAATTAAATTAAATAATTTTGAATTTAATAATTAAAGTAAGCAAACAAATTAAATATAAGCATATTATATTATATTATATTAAATATAGACCGATTTTATGCAGCTTTTATGTATTTTTTTCTTTAAAAATCAATTGCCCTGAGATATTCTCGTCCTCTCTGTCTGGAAATTTCGTTTCTTTAGCCGACCAGATGATTCCGATATTCGAGGTGGCCATCATTTTATACAATGTATCCAAGCTAGGCCTAAATATTCCACCTCTCGATAACCTTCTTTAAAGGAAGACACTTGAATATGAACTGATGAACCACTTGACATCTGCTCCTGCGTTATTTCAACAAAATACATAATGCCTTCACCCCTTGAAGCCACTGTATCTAAAGTTGATCTTCCTGTAATCGACTTCTCTGAATTTCTTCACGACCTGAATGCTGAAGATTTGAGCCATCTGCGAGATCATCCCGTCCTCGCCAAACTTAGAAAGGCGTGCAAAGAATGGGGATTTTTCTACCTTTTCAACCATGGAATTCCAGTAGACCTTCTGGAGAAGTCTCAGAGTGCTGGCCGAGATTTATTATCCTTGCCGACCGACGTTAAGGACAAAGCCACAACCTGTAATCCAATCGATAGTTACTATCGAGATCCTGATTATGAGACATTCGGTTTCCCTGACTCAGTTCGTTCAGATTTTATAGCCCAAACGTGTTTGAAGATATGGCCAGAAGGGAATCTAAATTTCTGGTACGGTATTTCATGTCTGCTTTTTCTTTCTCTAACCCTAATTAGTTAGGCTATCTCATTATTTGAGTTCGTTTGTCATTGTTTGGCAGCGAGACGATGGCAAAATACGCTTTGTGTGTATCAAACCTTGCACAGAAAATCACAAAAATAGTTCTTGTAAGCCTGGGGTTGGATGCCAAGGCATTTTACTACTCTCACTTCGAAAAGTGCACAACAAAATTACATATAAACGGCTATTCATCGGGGAAAAAAGTCGGGGAGGAGGCGCTCCGCTCCCATACAGATAGCGGGTGCCTCACATTCCTTTACCAAGATGATGGGGGAGGCCTTCAGATACGATCTCAGGAGGGCGAGTGGTTTAACGTCAAACCTCTCCCTCATTCATTTGTGGTCAATGTCGGGGACTCCCTCATGGTACGAATTTTTTTCTCCGTCTAAAAGTATCGTTACAGAAATTTAGTATTCCTGCCTGATAATGGGTATGATTGCAGGCGTGGACTAATGGTGGATACCGCAGCGCAGCGCATCGCGTTGTTTGTAAAGGGTGGATAGATCGTATGTCTATTGTCCTAATGACTACCTTTCCAATGGAGACGGAAATCTGGGCGCCTGCGGAGCTTGTTGACGAGAACAATCCAAGGCGTTACAAGCCTTTCATATTCTCGCAATTCAGGCATGAATTTCAAACTAATAAAGAATATAAAGATAAAACTGCTAGTCTAGAACGATTCGCGGGTATACGATGAACTGTGCGCTGGTTCAGTGTGGCCTTTGTTTAGCTTGAGCCGTTCAGAAATATACGTTCTTATTTTACATGTAATACCATTTCAGAATTCAAAGCGTGACCACGTTGCTTTCATTTTCCGGATGAAGTTAAATTGTGTGTAAAGAAAGGTTCTTCAGTTTCTATGTGCCCAAATCGTATAAACTAGCACTTGTATCTCAAGGAGGTTCAAGGATTACGCTGATAGAAAATTATATGTATGTTAATATGTTGAGTATGTGTTTGTGCATGGGTGTGTATGGATGTCATGTGCTACAAATTCTATTTGTATGTGGTTGGATTAAAAAATTAATAAATACAAAGAACACAAGGCAATCTGCATTTCTTCATTTTTAGACATGGGCGAGAGAGTATAAACACATGGACGAGAGAGTATATGCAAGTCAAAGACATGATATTTTCATAGTCCATTAAGATTAGAAATTTCTCATTCAATTTTCTATCAAAAATTCTTACAATTTTATTTTCAGAAACCCTTCAATAAATATATATACAAGTCTCAAACAATTTTCTGTAAAAAGATCTTCAATTAATATTTGTATACTTTTTTTTGTTCCTGTGATATACAAAAGTAAGATATTGCTTAGTACTGGTTGTGCTGAGCTCTTAAGTTTACCAATTGAAACAAATGAAAATGAAAATGATCAACAACCATTGCTTTATATAACACATAAAACAGGCGGTTTTTTCTTTTAGCAAATAAACATTTAAATTATATCCCACATTACTATGGAGTAGGAAAAACAGATGCCAATGCAGGAGGCATCCTGGGCAAGGAAGATAACAAGGAATTCTCTATCACTTGGTGGAGACCGAACTTAGTTTGTGCATCCGACGTTGCGTCTATCCATTTGAAGACCAGAGTCGGATCGTTGTAAATATCCCATCACTTGTTTACTAGCATATTTATGTTGGGATGTGAAGCCCAACGGTCATTCGACCCTTCGTCTCCTCACAACTCTTTAGCTCATATATGAATATGAGTGTATAAGTATATGTGTATAGTTCATGTATTGGGTGTATTGGTTAATATAAGATTATTCCCTGCTTTCCTGGTGGACGTAGCCATTTATGGTGAACCACGTAATTCGTGTGTTGTCTTGTCTTTGTGTGTGTTTTACTTCTGTTTTGTTTCCTTTATCTGCTTGTTTATATTTACAATTGGTATCAGAGCTTGGTGAGATTGAGCAGAGATGGAAGAAGATGATGAACCCGATTTAGTCATTGAAGAATTTCTTGGAAATTTAGAAAATGATGTTGTGAAAGTGAAAGTTAAAACGAAACACCGTGTACATTGGTGGGATGGCTAGAAAAATGAGGATTCGGTTGAAGAGGAGAAAGATGCTGGTTTTGGAGTTGAATCTGAACCATAAGAGTTTTTAGAAGATCTCAAAATTGAACTTAGAGCACTTCTTGAATGCACAGGTGATGCACAGCACATGAAAGCCATCATGGAGGAGTTGCAAAAGAGGGCATAGATAGATAAGAGTGGAAAGTCTATAAAGGACCTGGTATTGCTCATCTATGAAATGGTTTTTCTCACTTCTGGTTTCCACCTCGATGATCCAAACATTTTTGCTTCCAGAATACATAGGATGTTGAAGTTGGGTCTCAACATTTATGAGGAAAAAGATGTGCAGGCGGAGATCCCAGTTCGAACCTCGGATGAGGAGGTCGGTGAAGATGTTGTCATGGTGGAGGTCGTCCAGTCGGTTGTGAAAGAGGAGCGCAAGGCTGAGGAATCTGCCATTGCCGTAAGCACGAAGGCGAAGGAAGAGTCAAAGGTGATAGTTGTGGAAGAGCTGTTTGAAGACGTGGAGGTGTGGGATCACCGTCCATTGTTTTGTGTTTCTGATTCTGGAGAGAACACATGGGTAAGAGATGTTTTGCAAGGGAAATGAAAGTCTCTGAGAGACGAGAAGTCACATACCCTATGCGAGAAGATGGACACTATAGAGGGCCCCGTAACACAGAGCAATATAAGCGACAAGAGGAAGATGAAACGCCACAAGAAAGAACATGGTATTGTTTTTGCTGTTGTCATTCCAAGTGCCATTTCCTCTTTGTGTTGGCAGAGCTCTTAGAATTCAGAAACGTTGTCTTCACAAATTCATGCGCAACCTTCCCATGCTTGTGCGCAGCTAGTGATTAGTCACACACAACCCCCAATAATTGGCTCATAGTCTCTAAATTTTCACTTGTAGCCTTTGTTTAGCTCAATGCAGCCTCCTAACTCTACAACGATGCCTTTGTGGAGTAGTGAGTGGCCTTCTACAATGTGGGAGCCTCCAAAAATTCAAACACAACATTTAAATGTTGATTCGCTGCCTCCTCCAAGTTCAACGCAACTATTTGAATATAATATACAACCTCTTCAAACTCATGAACAGGCAGGTGAAAAGTCCAAGCGCTCCTTTGATGACAGAAATTGCAGAGAAAGCAACCAAGACAGCCGCCCTTTCAAACGGTGAAAAAGAGAAGATGGGGATCATAGGAAACAGAAACGCCTTAGCGTGGTAGCAACAGAGGATGGTGGTGATGACACCAAGGCCAAAAATAGAGGGGAGAAGAGAAAATTTCAAGAGAATGATTCCAGCCCTGCCATAAGGAGGAAGCAAAGCTATGAAAAATTAGAGTCTTCTCCTATTAGGTCTATGGTTGGTCAAGATGTGGGGGATAGTACTAATTCCTTTGAGCTAGAAGTTTATACATTCCAGGTTCATTTTGCAGAGAGTGTGAAGAAGAGGTTGAATTCGGAGGAAGGGATGAGTTTTACAGAGTTTTCATCTCAGTTGTTGCAGGGATATGATTTTCTTCACTTATTTAAGAATGAGGGAGTTTCAGTTCAAATTGGGGGAAGCGATCAGTGGGGGAATATTACTGCAGGTGTTGATTTGATCAGAAAGGTTCTTCAGCAAGAGGGGGCATATAGATTTCTTGATGAAATTTAGAACAAGCTCAAGTATTTCCTTGAGAAGCATGCATTGTTCTTTGCTGAGGCCTTTGGGAGAAAGGAAGCTTTGCCGGTGGTGACAATTATGGGGGAGGTGAAGCCCTTGGAAAAGCTTCGAGATACACTTGGAAGTTGGTATATATAGCAGGACTGGAGCAATGCTAACAGGCTTGAGACAAATGAAGAACAAAAGTCTCTGAAGAGGAAGCTACTAATGGTGCAAGACCAGATGGTCCAATTGCAACAAATTATCAACTCTGATTTGGCATGGAGAAGATTGATTCGCTGTGTTCATGAATAGTCATTGGCAAAACTTAAATCATCGATGGGTCTGGTTGTAATGTGAGTTCAAATTGGAAATGCAGGGGATGACAGTGCATGGTTGTGCCGATTGGACTTCACAGGGGAGATTTTTGGGATGTGAAGCCCAACGGTCATTCGACTGTTCATCTCCTCACAACTCTTTAGCTCATCGCTGAATATGAGTGTATAAGTATATGTGTATAGTTCATGTATTAGGTGTATTGGTTAATATAAGATTATTCCCTACTTTCCTGGTGGACGTAGCCATTTATGGTGAACCACGTAATTCGTGTGTTCTCTTATCTTTGTGTGTGCTTTACTTATGTTTTGTTTCCTTTATCTGCTTGTTTATATTTACAATTTATCTCTCAAGTATTGCATCTCCCTACCATCAAGCTTGTATAGATTCATAAAATAAATTCATGCAATAACACTTGTTCCTTCAAATTCTCAAACTCTTTTATCAAATCATTATTATTAGTGGAATACACAATACCATCTGCCTTACTTAATGATAGATAACACTCTTTGATTGCATTCAAGCAACATCTATAACCAGTTTCTTTAATTCTTCTCTCTCCTCCATCTTCATTGGTTTTGTACTTGAAGCCCCCATTAAAGATGAATGTAACATGCATCATATGAAAAAAACTTGGTAAATTTTTTTTCACTTGGGAGCTTTTGAATCTTGCATTATCCATTTATGCACACAAATCAACTAGTATGGACTCGAAGAATAAGTTGTAAGTGTCAATCTATTCCTTTACCAAGATAATAACTTTGTCAACTATAGCCTCTTGTACCCATGCCACCCACATTTCTAATTTAGTACCAAACACCCCTAATTCAAGAGCCAGTAAATAAAATTTAAGGGATTTTGATATTCGCTCTTTAGCAAGCCGAATTGCTTGCAAAGATTTATTGGTTCCTTCAAACTCTTCCATGTATATCTGCCATTCTGATCTTCCCCAAAACCAATTTACAATTGTCATATTTTTATAACATAAAGCTTTTTCACTCTTATCATGGCCTAATCCATTCAGTTCACCTTTGGCAACATAATCATACCCTGTGCTAACATAGGAGCTGTATAGCAACTAGTAACTACCATAGATCTCATTCTAAAACTATTATTTATAGAAGTATATTAGACTACAAATTAAATGAGGTAGAAATTATGCTCTTTGGATTTCATTTGGCTAGACTATGTTAATATTATTCTTTTAAGCAAACACGAGGCCATAAATAGATCTCATTCTAAAATCATTATTTACAGAAGTATAGTAGACTACAAATTAAATGAGGTAGAAATTATGCTCTTTGGATTTCATTTGGCTAGACTATGTTAAAATTTTCTTAAACAAACATGAGGCCATAAGAAGAATAACCTACATATTCTACAATCAAGGAAAATTAATAGTTGCATTGACACATCCAACAAATGCATATACATTAATTAATAAGCCCCTGGAGAAAAAAAAACCTCTTTGACTCTATAAGGAGAGATTGATCCTCCCTACATTTTTCTGAGCTTAAGTTCAACTCACTCGCAATATAGCTGCACAAAGCAATAGGAGGATAAATTTTCAAAAATGTAATTGATAGGAAAATGGATTAAATACAAGATAATTATGAAAAACCAGTGAGAAACAAGGTCAGCCCAACCCAACCTAACCCAACAAACAAACCACAAAAAAGAGCACCCTTTAACCTACATGAAAGATAAACATGAGGAAATAGACATCATGTGTGGCAAAGAATAAATGGGCTAGAATTGTATCATTTTGGCACATTGAGGGAATTGTTGCCCACTGTTTATAATCGAGTAACAACATTTCCAAATAATTTTGATCCTTGGGAAAATGTTTGTTCACATGTGTTTGACACTTTTAAGCAAATAATTCATTCAACTGTCCATAATAGTGAGATTGAGTTACATACATTTGTTCCACAGTGGGTAGCAGAGGCAAAAAACCTTCAACAACAACAACTACATAGCATTCAAAGTACATGCTTGCCAAAGACATTTATGGGAGGATGATACCATGAAGTTCAACAATCTATGTCAGTGATGAAAGATAGGCCATGTTTGTTTTGTATTGGTACAAATGGCATCTTGAGTAAGTATTTTATGTTCATGTTTGATTAATAGGTTTCCTTAAGAAAAAAATATTGTTTACCTATATTTTTGCCTAGAATATTGCCTTGTGCTAAATCAAACTTGGTAACTATAGAAATGTAAAGTTAATACCAATTTCAAGTCTTCTTATCAAAGAATTTGAATTGGATTGTGGATGTTTCCTTTGCAGTAAAATATAAATAATGATTTGTCATGTATACTGACCTTTTTGAGATCACATCCACATTTGAAAGGTGGAGAGCTTGTTCTCAGTGATACATGATGCCTAGGAGTGCTTTGTTCTTGCCACAACCATCATATGTCTGTAGCTAAAGTTAGTGAGCTAATATACTTTTTCTGAAAGTGATTATGGAGATTTGATTGTCTCCTAGGAAAGGCTATATACAAATGTCTATGTAGTAACAAGCTATCCAGAACCTTTTATGATTATAAAAGATAATATTAACATTGGTTAAATTTTTGCAACATGTAGGAAAAGTTTCTTGTAACCCCAGATCTATAATTCATATGGAGAATGGAGAGTCTCTTATTATTTGGTGGAAAGCCTTCTTTTTTTTTAATTTGGGGTTAGATTTATATTTCCATTGATTGCACCTATATTCTATGTTTCAGTATTTATCTTCTAAACTATCTGAAATTGCATAGAGGATAAGATCAATGCTACCAAGTTGCTACCTCAACCATTTTCTATGTATACACATGTAAACTCATTGCAAATATATCAATTTTTTTCTTTTCGATTACTTTAAGCCTTAAGGTTACTTGAGTCTGAGAGTGCGCAACATATTATATAAGAAAAAATTATAAACATATCGAGGAACATCAAAAACAAAACAAATGTCTTGTTCTCATTGAATATGTATGAAGTCAGAAATTTACCAATCAAAATTGTTCCCTTCATTGAATATGTATGAGAAACCAATAAATTAGAGGATTCTTCTCTTTGAATTTGTTTGAAGAGCTGTAAAGGGTATTGAAAAAGGTCATATATAAATCACACATAGATTTTGCATAAAAATAGTTAGTGCATCCATGCCTTAGAATACTGAAAACTTATACTCAGATTGTTTAAGTGCTCTTAACAGGTAAGGTTGCATTTTCATTTCTAAAAAAAATGAGGTTTACAATCTTTTTGTGGAAATAATGAAGGTTGGTTCTCTCAATAGGGTGTATTGATAATTTTTTATTGTCTATTAAGATAAACAATTGAAATGGCTCTAGATTGTTTAACTTTATATAATGATAATGAATTCAAAAATTGTTTTGTAATTGAATGTGATAATTTATAACTGTTAAATAATTTGTATTGCCAAATATGAGGTGGAAAAATACCAACCTTATTTTTTGAGGAGATATCAAGATAACAATTTCTTAGAAGATCTTTTTCTTTTAACTCTCTTATTAGAAATAATCAACAAGATGTAGCATTTTGATGATTTAAAAGGTGTCCCTCTTTTGAACCATTCTCTCAATTTGATTTTTTGCTTCACAATTAGAAATAATATTTTTTATCATCTAACAAAGATGCAAGTATTAATTCACAGTGTAATTAGAATATTAGAGAAGACTTTGTTTGTGATGTTGATTGTTTGCATGTTGACAAAAATGCTTAAGAATTTTTTTATTTTTCTTGTCTTGCAATGGTCATTAGTCAAAGACTCAAACTTAAAACATCACAAATGTTCACATCCGATGCTAAAGCCTTTATTTTTTTTATCTGTGGCATCTATACTATCCCATTTTCAAGATATTTATTTAATAATAACAACAGATGCCTTTGACTATAAATGAAATTCCTCTAGAAAAACCAAATGACATACATAATAATGTTTGACAATTTTCTTCACTTGCTTCACATCAACAATTGCGTAGGGATATTGAAGAAATGCCCAACTATTTGTTGTCACATCCTCTCAAATTGTGTTGGTTATTTCAGTCCTTAACACCCCCATAATTTCTTGCCATTTTAATGTTTTTTTTTTAGATTGCAGGAATTGGGTAGAACAACCCCCTATAAACTACAATGCATCTAGTAAAATTTTGAACCTGACCGGTGACGTTGGCACGACACACCCTCCAGTACCATGGGGGTGGGGGATACTATAACTCATGACAAACCTCTTGCAACAGGAAAGATTTAGCCAACTGAGCTAGGGGCCCTCGCCCCACCATTTTAAAGATTTTAATGGTCATAGTATGTAACAATTTTTCCTAGATTATGCTAGTTATTATAGTACTTCTACTTATCATTCCAAGATGGTGATGAGAATAAGGCAATAGAAAATTTGTTGAATAAGACAAGAAAATGGGGTTGTGCAAATAAGATTGTATTATCTCAATTCCTTTGGAAGAGACAACTTGGTCCACAAGTCAATGCAAATTCCCAACAAAGTAAAGAAACAAATGACCAAAACTTCACGTCCATGCATATAGTTGTCTTTTCAATGTTTTTTGTGAACATAGTTTTGTAAGATAGACGAGGTTGTCAACAAAAAGTAGTGTAAATAGTTATTTTTTTTATATGTGAGATAGATGAGGTTTTAAGGTTAGTTAATTTTTAAGTATTTTTATGTCCTATTTGCAAACAGATGCATCTATTAGATTAGCAGTTAGCAAAATTATGACATAATGGAAGTTGTTTGTGATGCATCATGATGGGTGTTTTTCTTGTTGGATTGACGATATAAGAAAATAGTTTTCGATTCCTGAACCACAAAAAATATGGACACAAAGAAGGGAAAGAGGATTCCCCAATGAGCATCTAGGGATTTTCACCCTAGAAGCTAACTTTTGAGTGAATGGGCTCTCTTTCACCTTAGTGGTCTTTGCAGTTTTTGGGTGTTCATTCAAAGAAGGGGGTTTAGGGGCTTAATGTGAGTCTGTGGTTGTGTCCTAAATTTTGTAAAAGAATGAATCTAATTAAATTTGAAACATGAAGTAAATGCAAATCTAAACTATATAGAATGTGTAGAAAATAAACTAAATGCTTGCAAATAGAAAGGAAACAAGAAAGATAGAAACTTGTGCACCTGTGTATGAGATTTTGCAGATGAAAGGCCTTGGAATCCTCTTGAAAATGTCTGAAATCTTCATAGGGACATTCCCGCCAAGTTGGGTGACCTAGTCCTCTTGTCGAGAAACTTTGCCAGAATAGGTTTCTGCCAAATGGGTGTTAAAAATGTGAAAATCCCTAAAACCCAAGGTTAGAGGGACTAGGTCACCATTGTGGGCAACGTAGTCCTCTTCTAGGTTTTAGGGAGTTTGAAAAAGGAGATTGGAGTCCTCAGTTTGCACTCTGGATTCCAACAGATATCTTGTTCAAATTCTGTTGAAAACGAGCAGATAGAGGCCTCCAAGCTTGAATTAGGGTCTGGTTGAGTTGAATGTTTTTGATGAGTTGATGGCACCTTCCTAACACCTTTTTTCTTCACAAACCTACATAGAAAAACTTGCAAATCACAAATGCAAAGAAGAGACAAGGGTTAGGGTTAGAAATAAGGGGTTTGACGGTCAAACCCCTTTTGAGTAATCAAACCAAATGAGCATAGAAATGAAATGATGAAGCATAAAATAAAGGAGTGGGAGAGAGTTTTTACCTTGCCTTTGATGATTGATCTTGTGTTTTTGCAGCAATTAGCCCTTGAATGATTCAAAAATGGTGTCTTGTTGAATTGGAAGATGAAATCCTAGCTGGCTTGAGAGGAAGAAGTGATGAGAGAGAGAGATTGAGAGGAGAGGTGGAAAATGAGGGTACCCTATGAGAAATTAGGGTTTTGGAGCTTATTTATACAAGTTATGCCCTAACTTGCCCGAAATAACTTCATATTGACTAACCTTAGGGTTTTAGAGACCAAAATCCTGAAAGAAATTAATTTAAATTCAAATTTTAAGCCACATGGGACTAGGTCACCCAAGGTGGTGACCTAGTCCACCTAGGCATTTTTCATTGTCTTTTAGTAATTAAAATATTATTATTGTTACTTGTCGGGATTGTCTTCATAAAAAACTCTAAGATAAGTCTTTTATGTGTATTAAGGGGTCATTTTGGCATAATAATGTGTAGTTTGAGTGATGACAAGCCTAGGAGAGTGAAAATTATTTGAAACACCTTACAACACTTCGTCAAAAGGCTTGGAAAGATGTAAAAAGGGATTGAAAATGGTCTGAAATCCATCAGCAAAGGTCCAAATGAGTGAAAAGTGAAAAATTCCTCACTTTTTGGCAACATAATTACTATCACTTATCTTAAAACTCCTTGATTGATTATCTATGTGACTGTTGGATTAATGGGGCATGTGAAGGATGCACTCTCTTCTATTTGAGATGAAAAAGATACTATCTTCCTAATTTCAAAACGTATGGTATAGTAGATTGAAACTTTTCAAGATACCTTTGCACCGATTTTCCAACCCATATCTGCAATTGAATTGCTGATGAGTAAATTTCATACTCAAGTTTGTTTATGTTGATTAGGTGAGCTATGAATCTACAAGTTCTTAAGCTAATCTAGTAATTTGTAGACATTAATATAATGTCATTCAACCTTTTTTCCTTTTTCACATTATCAATATAAAGTACAAAATAAATGTTGAGCATTACCAGAATATACATTTTAACAATGATTACAAGAGCCAAGTAAAATTCACCCATTCAAATCACTTTATGGTGGTGTGTTTTATGCCAATACAAGTTTTAATCCTCTACATAAGAGAGGATAAAAATAAATAATATGGTGAATGAATATACCTTCTGGAACAATAAGTTTCACACATGACCCTTATAAGTGAGGTGCTCAGTAGCTAAAGAGAAGGAAACAACATTTGAAGATAGTTAAATCTATTTAGTTTTGCAATTTTCCCCTTTGCTAATATTTTTCTTTGGAAAATCAAAATAAGACTATGAATTTTTTTTATGAAAGACAATACATACATATAATATAACATTGGAGCTACTCTACTTTAAATCTCTACTTACATCAATTTTTCAAACTGTGAAAAATGGGTAATGTTGAAAGCCTAAAACACAAACTGCTAGAAAATATAAGATTTGGAGAAATGGGAGCTTGGTTCTAGGGAATTAGTTTTGCAAGAGAGGTACAAATTTTGTTTTTCAATTTCTTTTTGGTTCAGATTGTATGGACTCCCTACAAAAAATTTATGATACTCTGGGAAATTGTATCTACTTAGCAAGATCACACAAAGATAAATCCTATTGGTTCAATCAATAATTTCATTGTTGATTGATATGACCAAACCTTTTTGCTTACCCTCACTATAAAAATATGAAACTTGGTAGAGATAGCTATTAGCTTACTATGAAAACGTTATATTCAAAGTCCTACTTTATATGAATATTTTGTGCAGGAATGCTCACAAATGAGTAAAATTGCAATCTCTAACCTCTTCAGGATATGTTTAATATGTCTTTGAAAATAGTGGCAAAAAATTTAAACCACCAACTGATGCAAAAAAACTCTTTAATATGGAAAAATATTTTCTCAAAATTTGTGGCAATGTAATGACCCTGGACAATTTTGTAGTTGTTAAAATCTAGAAGTGCAAATCTAGAAAAAGTGCTTAGAAAACATGAGGAAAAAGGCTATAAATGTGAAACCATGGCAAGTGACCTACCTCAAGATTTTGCAAAAATTGTGTTGTGTTGTGCTATCAATCATACCAGTGAGTGAAAATGGACATAATGTCTAGGAATTTTTTTATAAAATTGAACGAACCAAAACCAATCTACCTACAACGTCTTTAATATCTTCAAAATAAATGAAAAGTAGATCTTAAAATATCAAGGGTTTAGAGCTAGTAGATTTCTTGAGCTCAATGAAAGCTTTTTCTAATGGTGTTGTTAATTTTAGTTTTTTATCATTTTTTTTGCATAGATACGGAAAAAACATAATGGAAGTGTTGTTAAGGTAACAATAAGGTGGGGTGAATTGCAGTTTTTCATTGCGTCAGACTGTGCAGTTTTTCATTGTGTCAGACTAAAGAATGGCTAGCTATTTTTTTTTAGCCATTTTTCTCATGTGTAAGACAATTCCGGTGGGCTATTCCCATAATAAATAGCCTATAGGCTAGTTACTCAATTATGAATTTGTCTTAAATCAATAGGAATGTTTAATGTGGTCGGACTTTACTCTTTGTTCATTTTTTGTAAAGGTGAAATGAAAATTTAAGGATAAATAAATGTAATTAAATATAGATGAATGTACAGATGGATTGAATTATATTAAGCGAATACTAATTATATTTTTATTATAAAAATAGTAATTAAGGATAAATAATGTTTAGCTTTGTGATCAAAGATTATATATCAATGAATGAAGATAATTGGTTGATGTGTTTTTAAATATACAATTGTTCTAGATAGTCCTGTATATGGATTTTAATTAGAATATTCTTTTGTTTTATATCAAGATAGGACAAGTGCAAGAAGATGAGTCCAAGAAATGTGGAAGTTTTTTCCTTAGAAAAAAAATTGAAATCAACTTTAATAAAATGAGATCCTGTTTCTTAATACATGAGATCTCATTTAGGTTTGAGACCACGAGCCAAAAATGAGATCCTACTTTTTTTTAAAATGGGATCTTGTTCTAAAAGAGGATCTCACTTTTAAAAAAAAGGGATCCCATTTCATAAAAAAATTAATTTATCCTATTTTTTAAAAAGTGGGATTTTATTTTGAAAACAAGATCTCATTTCTAAAAAACATAAACAAATATTTTTTAATGATTTTAAGAAGCATGATCCTGTTTTTCTAAATTTTCATTTTTGGTCGGGGTTTTGCTTTGTTTTTCAATTCGGGAAAAGGCTTGAGGACCCACACCTAAGCTTTGGACCTTGTTTGACCTACATTTTGAAGGTATTGGCAACGTCACAAGAAAATAGTGACTTTGGGCATATGTATGAAGACATTTTTTGCAAAAAAATTATACAAAATTAAAACCCATTATAGATGAGACAGTGTAGATTCTAAATATGTATTTTTGTTACAATTAGATTATTTTTTCTATTTTCCAATTAATTTATGATGAAATAGGTCCATAAACTTGAATTATTATGATTTTTTAGTATTTTAATAACTTTTTATTAACGTAATTTCTTGAAAAAAAATTGTACAAAAGCGTACGTCATATAATTCTTTTCAATTTAAAATAAAAATAAAAATGATGAGTTTTGGTCATCTTAAGCGTGACGTACATGATGATTTTTCAAAAAACCAAATATAGCCAATAAAAAATTAACAAAAAAATAATATTCAATAAAATATTATAAAAAAACATGGAAAGCATACTTCAATGAGTTAAAAATATTTTCCCAAAAGGATTTAGAAAAATATGATAATTGAGGTCAAAATATGGATGACATACATGTGCATGGTATGGTAAGAAAAATGTGACTTCTAAATAGTCATTTTTAAAAATTCCTATCGAAAATCAACTTGTATCATTTGGGTATTTAAATAAATTACATATTTAGAAACTAGACTCTGAGTACTACATTTTATGATCAGTGACTTTTTTTAACATTTCATCTCTAAGTGCTTCAAATTTTAAGTTCAAATGTGTCAAATTCTGAAAATCAGGAAAAACACTTCCACTAAATGGCCAAAAAGTGGACTCAACTTCTTGCCAGCACCCACATCTTTATAATTCTCAATCTAATTTATACTTTCAAACATACTCTATATCTCAAAAATCAACTTCTAGAGATCTTCAAATTTTGTGTTATGAATTTCCAAGTATACAAAATTTTAAGTAGTGATATGGAGTTTCACAACTTGCAACTCTTTTGACAACTTGGTAGTATTTGAAAATAACTGACTAGACAATATACTCAAAACATGTACACAAATTGTAGAATGATTGTTAGGTTACTCATATGAATTCAATGATTGTGATGAAATTTAGGTGATTATTTTTCTACAACAATAAATGTAAAATCATAATACAATGAACTCCCCTTTTCCCATCCAATTTTCATTAAGTGGGAAAAAATCAACCAGCCCACTAGTCCCTCAATTGTAGATATCTACCTAACCTCAATTCAAGGTACAATACACATCCCTTACACTACAGTAACTAATAATTGGAAGCTCTTAAAATAGGCATACAAAAGGAAATCTAATGCATTTTCTATATATTCAGAGGGTATATATGAGGCACATTAGTGATCACTAGCTTGGCCGAGAAATTTCACTAGGATGTCAGGACCAACATTGCATTTCTAGTTCATTGTCACTCAGACATTAAAGCTTCACTAAACATGACATGACTAGATCAGGGTACATTTTTCACTCACCCATTTATATATCTTGCTAGTTCCTTTAGTCAAGGTCATCCCTCAAGGTGATGAAATCTCCAAGAAGTCTTAATGGGAAAATGTTACTAGCAAATTTTGATCTCCAATCTATGCAAGAAGATAGGATATATAAATGTAGTAATATTAGGCTAACAATAATATTGTTGGTAGATGGTTAATGCTCCCCTCAGAATTCGTGACATGGACTAATTGCCTCTCATGGATCCGTTAACTCTAGCGGTTGTATCGGGCATTAACAGGTCGATCTTTTGGTACAACGACAATTGTAGGGAAAAAAAATTGGTTTTAGATCCAAAGGTGATGGGTTTGAATCCCCTCGAGTAACGCTAGGGGGGATATTTTTGGTAGTTGGTCAATGCTACCCTCAAAATTTGTGACATGGACTAATTTCCTCCCGTGGATCCGTTAACTTTGGAAATTGTATTGGTCATTAACATGTCGATCTTTTGGTGAAAGTCAACTATAGGGCCAAAAAATACTTCTATACCAAGTTGTGGTTTTTACACACCAAGCTAATTGAATGGTGCAAAGAGAAAAGCATACATTAGCAAAAATAACTCAAACAAAGTAAACGATGTGTTGACCCTCTAATCCACTTTAGCTCCTACCTTCAGGATAAAGAAATGATATAACTTTGGTGAAAAAATGGTAGATGATATTATAAGTTAGAGATAATTTTTCTTTGAATAATGTAGCCTGCACAAATGACGTTAATGTGATCACAATCCAAGACAAGTTATCTTGTCAATATCGAAATATTTAATAATTTGTGTACAAATTGACCAAAAACTAAAAGTACACTATACCTCATAGATTTAGCTATGAATATAACGTATTCACTTAAGCTCTTTAGAATTCATTTTTTTCCTAATTTCTTGTACTCACTAAAGCATAGAGAAAATTCATTCTTTTTTAGTCAGATTTGCATAAATCTCTAGTCTAAGAAATCTTTGATAGATTCATCTATATGTAGAGTGTATTGAACTAATTCTAGGTGCATTTGTTTAATTCAAAAAACTATTGAATTAGTAGCATATTTTATTCTTCATTGGAAGTTTCTCTTTCCACAAAAAAAAGGTTTCCCTAGAAAGACCTAGATTAACCTCACAAACTTGCACAATGTGAAAACTAAAAAATACCAAATTTATTAGTAAAAGCCATCATGTGGGTCCAGCTAGGTGTGCTAGAAATGTGCCTATGAAAATTATTTCCTAAGCAATAGGTTATTAATAAAGTTAAACAAAAACATTATAAAAGACTCAAAAAATAATGTTCTAAGAAATCTCTAGAATGTTGTGTACAAAATTGAGAGTGATTAATGAGAGATGAAGAGAGAGGGATCCTAGATATTCGTAAACATGAAATGGATAATTTAAAAAGAGAGAAGTAAGGAAGACTAAGAACAATATGATTCATTTAGATTCATCCCAATCTATGTCCACTAACCTTGGTGTAGCATGACAAATTGTCACCCTTGACAATTTTATATTATGTTTGGCTCCCTTCTAAGTGCTTGTGCCTAAATATGCTTATTTATTATGCATTCAATTTCCCATTTTAGAAAAATAAATTAAATATAGGAAATTAAATTAAATTTATTTATTTAACAAATATCTAAAAATGAAAATAGTGTTGGACTAGGGTGCTCTAGCACTCATGTCTCCCCTAATCAATCCTTAAATATGATATTTTATTGTTGATGTAAATATATTTTTAAATTCAAACTAAATTTTCAGCTTATCATAATGTTTTATGTGAGATATGCTAAAACTATTAGGATTTCCATCCAAGTTCATAATAAAACAAAATCTTGCACCTCTACAGAAAAAATTGCACACAATGAACCTAATTCACATTGTCAAATAAATTGATAAATAAGTTGACTAAAATATGTACAATATGACCTTTCATATATATAAAATGAAGAGGTAATAAACCTATCATGTGGATTGAAAAGTGGTTCAAGATATCGAACACATAAGTAGAAAAATTTCCTATAAGTGTCAACCTTTGGATCACTTAGAATGTGCAAACCAACAACCTATTTGACCAAGTAATAAACCTTGGTGAGAAGTGTTGAATGAATAAAAAAGTGACCTTTGAGGTGAGATAGAAAGTCTTCCAACCTCAAAATTTATGCACATGAGGTTTACTAAACATCTACATAACCTCTAGAGGCCTAAAATGTTGTACATTCGGTTAGACAAGATGTTCTCTAACATTATCAACCTAAGTACACCTAAGATATAGTGAATAGATAAATGATACTCTAATACCCCCCCTTAAGTGATACTTGGGGAGATCACAAAAGTGAAAAAGATACAAAGAAATGGGTGCCGGCTATGAGACTTGGTGAGGTACCCGTGTGCATTGCAATCTCTTGTTAATAGAGAAATATAGAAAACCTTGTGGGAGAAAACTATCCTCTAAAAGAGAGATAAGATAATTATAAGAACTCCTAAAAATATATCCCATTATGATAGGAACATTATTATGAAGAACTATTGAAGCATTTCAAAGTTGTAAAAACTACCAAAGATGAATTGGTGTTTGTTGGAATCAACGAACCTCTAAGAAATGTAGGTCAAGATATGAAATACAACACACTGCATGAGTGACTATATGGAACACTACTCAACCATGAATACATAAAGGCAATCAAACTCTATGAAGTTGAAAATACAAGTAGTACTATTATTTTGGATTACTAGAATCTTATAAAATATGATCAACTAAAATAATCCCCCATTCGAGAGATAAAGATAGAAGGTCTATGAGAACCTCCAAAGTAGAAGGCTCCTCCACTGCTCCATTGATAGAATTTTCTCCATTCAAACATGAATTATCACAACACTGTCATAATCCCACCTTAATGCTAAGACATATAAGTTGTTGAACACCCAAAATATTGAGAGGTGGGTGAATTAGTGTTCTTTGAAACCATTCAAACATTTCAACGCTCATTTCAAACATCATATTCAATTTTTAGTAAGGAAAAAAACCATGAAAGAAATCATCCCAACACATAAGACATGGAAACAGGATTTTTATGTGGAAAACTCAAAAAGGGAAAAACCATAGTCAGGATTAGATAAAAATATATTATAACTATTCATAACATATTATAGTGAAATGATGCATTTTGTGTGCTCTACTAGGGTTTAGGACCTAGGGCCACAATCTTCTACACTTCATTCAAGAACAAACACTTAAGATTCTAATGCAAAGGAGATTGAAATCTAACAAAGGGTGTGTTCTAGGGGATGGACTAATGTAAATGACGGGTTCACCATCGAAAAGGAAATGTTTGAAAAAAAAGTGTACTATGCAAAATGAATGAGAAACACAAGAAAAAAACAATAGAAAAGTGTTAAACTGGAGATGTGCACCTAGGAAATTGAAGAAGCCAAAATGAAGGTCTAAAACGCTAGAAAATTCACTATTGAAGCCAACTGAAACTCATTCGCCAAGCTGGGCGAATCAGTCTAGTGTCGGGAAAATCATGTCAGAGAGGGTTTTAGATAAAAGGGTGCTCAAAATAGCAAAAATCTCTGACAAACATGAGCCTTGGGACTCACTCACCAATAGTTGTGAATAATTCCACTTCTAGATTTCTAGAAATTCAAATTTGTATTATGTAGCTCTCGGTCTACTGTACTACTCCCAATTCAGATCTAGGGCCAAAATTTCTAAATTCAACTCGTAGGTATTCTCCAAGCTCTTCCAAGGTTTGTTCACTATCTTGAAAACTTTAATTTTCTTTGAAAACTTGATGACTACTTTTTCAATCTTTCTCTTTGATAAATATACAACCTAGAAATTCAAATCACATGTAAAGAGAGGGGAAAATGGTAATGGGGCTAGAGAATGGTGGTTTTCCTTGGTGAAACCCCTTGTTGGAAATTAAACCTTGAAATAAAAAGAAAATGGAAAGGAGAATGATGAATTAATAAAAGGTGATGTTGCAACAGACCAAACCCTTGCAATAAAGTGTTGAAAATCTACTTGAGATGGCAACAATGGATGTGGTTCTTGATTATTTATCGTAGGAGATAGATCTTGAATACAAAGCTTGCTTAGATCATGAACTCTACACCACAATTGTAAGCACAATAACAAACATGAAGAATGTGATCTTTGACATGATGATTGATGCTTGAAGAATTCTCTTGAAATCTTGATAATCTTCCCTTGAAAGCCTTGAATGCTCTGGCTCAAATGCTCTTCTGAACTCAATTTGGTATTAGGATGAGTACTTGAATGCTTGGCTAAAATTTGATTTTTGAGTTAAGGGGGACTCATTCGCCACCTTGGGTGAATGGGTCCCACCTAAGGGAACTCATTCACCCATAATGGCGAATGTGTCGCACCTTAGGAATTTGAGGTGGTTTTTCAGGGATTTGATGTTTGAAATTCCATTTGTCAGGATTATCCTCAAAAAAACACAAAAATAAGGCTTGTGGATGAAAAAAGGGGCCAATTAAAGCATAAGAGAGCCCAATTATTGATGAGAAGCCTAGGGGAATGTGAAACTTTGTTTCAACACTTTACAACATGCCAAATAAGGCAAGGCTAAGAGAAATTATGATGTAAATAAATTTAGTTATGCTTAAAAATTGTAGAAAAGTGTGAAAGTGTATCACAACACTTTACAACACCCTTACAAGCCATCATTAAAATAAACTGGTTCACAAGGGATGAAGACCTAATGTGAATGTGTTATCAACATTACAACACTAAATCAAGGCCAAACTAATCCAAAATCTGCAAGAAGGAGCTAAACATGCACGAAAAGGCTAAGGACCCTTTTTTCGATGTTACAATTAGCCCCCACTTTAGTGAGAGGATGAACTTATTTCAAAGTCACACTAAAGTAGACAAAAATGCATCAAGGGAGGCTTCCAATGTACTCATGCTAGTAAGATGAGACAACAACAATGAAGAGGGATGATCGAGCCCCTAGGATCAAGAGCCCATAGAAAACCAACATACACACAAGGAAACACACATAAAAATAATATAAAGAACAATGACAAGGCCAATCATAGAATGCCAAAGATGAGAAAGAGAAATAAAGGAGAAAGATAGAACAAGCTTTGATCATTTGTCTAATGTGATGTGGATCAGGTCTAAGTTGTTTGTTTGAGAAGAATGAATAATCACTCTTAGGCGATGGGACACATGGCTATCTGTAAGGTGAGAAGTCCAAAAGGGGGGAGAAACACACACTCGTGGCTGGTATGTACTCACACATACCCGAATGGCTATGGGGAAATTCATGTCGCTGGTTGGGCTTCTTGCTCAAACCATACCAAAGTTATACCTCATTATAAATTTAATAAGGTGCCACAAAAAAAGGAAGTGATTTGGTTTTTGAGCTTCATGATACAAACAAAACATCGTATGCTTGGAGCTCATGAGCAAACATGATGGATCCACACGCATGCAAGCTATGTTATGAAGGTGGCCAAAAATGCAACATAGGAAATAGGAAACATTCAAAGGAGTCTTGCTTAGTTCATCCAAGGTCTTTAACTTAGGGAACATTATTTCTAATGTCTCCAAGAGAGGACCAATCAAAGAATATCAAATTCACAACTTAGGGGATGTAGTGTGTCACATCAGGCCACTAAGAGGAATGCAGTATGCTAAAAGAGATCACGCTCATGAAGCACATTAGACCCAATGTCATCCACAAAGAAAAAAATGCATCATATGAAGCAAGAAGGTTGCGCTAAGAGCCAAAAAAAAGAAAAATATGAAAAATAAATAATGCCAATGTATGCCCACACTTTAAAGAAAATTTTAAACACCATGCTGTGAGCAATTACTTTAAAGTAGCAAATGAAAAATTCTAACAAGAAGAAAGACATGAGAGCCAACTTGGAAAGCCCTATGCCAAGTCATATGTTTTTGACTAATGCTACATCATGCGAGAGAGAAAAAAGAAAAGAGGGGGTTGCCCCAAAAATGAAAATGCCAAAAACATAAGGGATCTATGGATTTGTGGTTAGTATGTTCATTGCTGCAATATTTTGTAAGGTGCTCAAAACTGTCATCATCCCCCAAATGCACATAAAACTGGAAGAATGACACAAAGAGAGCTAAAATAAAGTAAAAAATTTTTGGGTCAACATGGAAGAGACATAGGGTGTCTCGATGGCTTGCATCATCGGGTATGTGCAAGATCATCATGGAAAAAATAGGCCCTTAAGTGGCCATAAAATTCAAAAAAATTAGAGTTAAGAAACTTGATGTAAAAATTTGAAAAAGTTATCTATATTATCTCAAAAATATGTAAGAATAAAATTTGTAGAAAATTGAATTTAGTTTCCAAACTACTAGGTTGACGTAAAAAAAATAAAAATCTATTTGGTGAAAATTTGAAATTTCAATGTAGTAGTACTTAAATTTCAGGGAAAAAATAAGAAGTAGGTGTTTGTTTGACCACCCTAACCACAATAAAATGATAATATTTTTTTATAATATTTTGGATATAATTAGAGGACTCATGTCTCAATGTGATGCATATTTGTTTTGTAATTTTTTTCCAAGTAAATAATTAATTATGATTTTTTTATTACAACTTTTAAAAATATAAAAACTCGTATGTCTAACCACCATAACTTGGTGAAAACTTCATGAAATTCAATTTTTATTTTTTTAATCCTATAGAATGCAAAACATAGGATGTGATGCATCTTTCGAATTTAAAAAATGTGATACTATTTGAAAGATATATATGTTTTTCAATTAGGCTATGAATCAGGATTTTAGTCATAATTCAAATCGAAAATGATTAATAATTATTTATTAAATTCAAAATAAAGCATAATTTATATTGGTGGAAAGCTGAGAATATCCTTTAAAAACATTTTTTGTTTCATCAATTTTGGGTAAAATAAGATTCGTCAGCCATATGGGCCATCATATCACTTACATATCGCCACTTTTTGGCCCATCATGATCCTATACATACCCCATCCTTAGAAGGAGAACACAAGAAAAAGAAAGATAAAGGAAATGAAAAAGGAAAAAGAAAAGAAAGCCTTTTGGGTCAACATGAAGGAGACATGAATTTCTCAATGCCTTCCATCATCCCTAGAAGGAAAACACAAGAAAAATAAAGCTAAAGATGGAAAAGTGAAAGCGATTCATGACATAGAGAAGAATGGAGGTACAAAAAGAGGAATGCCACAAAGAGTAGTACACAAGTGCATGAAGGATGGGAATTTCATCATGGTAAAATTATCTTGGATTTTGTTTTGCATGTTTTCTATAAACATCTTTTGAAGGTGTGGGTCAGGGATCTCAACATTGACTTGGGAATAAAGCGATTGATATCGGGAGATAAAGTCAATTATCTTTTCTTCCTCTTTTTGCTTACATCTCATCAAGTCAACCAAGGCCAGCTTAGGAGTCATCTTCACTTGGAAATGATTTATAAATTCCTCAAAAATTTCATTAAATGAATGAATCGAGTTATTCAGTAAAGAAGAGAGCCACTCCAAGGTAGTGTCTTTCAAGGTCCTAGGAAAGAGTTTTGCCAAAAATTTATCAACAAGGACAAAATCACTACATAGGGCATTGTATGCATTCAAATGGTTAGAAGGATCTCCCTTCCCTCCATATTTCTCAAATCTAGGTATCTCTACACCTTGTTGCATCAGTGTGTGTAGTATCTCCAAGGATAATGGACTACTTTTGATAGAATATGTGGGTGGACTATTTTGATTTTGGTTGATGGTGGAAACTTGTTTTTGAAGGGATGAAATGGTTTGGAAAAGATGATGTATGAGAGGGTCATTTCTTGTGTTATGAGATGGAAATGAAAGTTGTGATGGAGTGTATATGTTTGTGGAGCAAGTGAAGGGAATGCTTATAGGTGGTAAGGTAGTAGGATCTATAACATGTGATGCCACATAGGAACTAGAGATACTAGTTGGAATACCTAGGGAAGGAATCACATTACTAACTTATTGCCTTGTTGTTACTTGAGGAGGTGTGTATGTAGGAATTTGAGTTCCTACTTGATTGAAGAATTATTTGTGGGAAAGGGCCAACTAGGGAAGATGCTTGTTAAAGATTTGAAATATCTTTTTCACAAGATCAAGGCCATCTTTAGTGTCAAGGATACGGTGAATTTTTTCAATTGTAGGAATTACAGTGATTGAAATATTTTCAAGGCTAATTTAATGTTGTAAGTACACTAGGTCCTCATGAATATGAATTACATTTTCTTGTGGAATTTTATAATTCTTTGGTTCAAATTGCATGCTACTTGAAGGCAAAGAGTTACCTAGGGTGTTATCCATGCCTAGTGTACTAGTGTCAATACTAGGAGTGGAAGCTTTAGATAACCCAAGATCTACAATAATTATTGTATCACGGGATTACATGAGTCCCAAACTTCTTCTCAATATGGTATTAGCAATAGGACACAAAACACTCATGCAAAAGCTACTAAATGAAGGGTAGGTGTAAATGCAATCTAAACTAATAAGAATGAAATGCTTGTATTGAAATTCTAGAAAGTGAAATTGAAATGTAGAAGCAACAAATAGAAACTCAGAAAGTGAACTGCAAATGACAGAAAATGCAATGCAAAGTATGCAAAGGAACTGATTCACCCAAGGTGGAAAATGAGTCTAGGTATGGATTTTTTTGAAACTTTTTAGAATTTTAATTCATATTTTATTCTTTTTATGTTTTTTGATGCAAATATAAGATGCACATGTAGAATTTTATTGATTTTTAATGAAATTTAGTGCAATAATGAAAGTTAAATGAGCTTTTCACTAATGCAAATATTGAAACCCTAGAATGAAAATTAACTAATACAAAACCTAATGCAAGATAAATCTATGATGTAAATGCTCTCCAAATCAAAATTAAAGATGCTCTAAATGTAGGTTCACCAAAATGAAATGATGCATTTTGTGTGCTCTACTAGGGTTTACGAGCTAGGGCTACAATCTTCTACACTTCATTCAAGAACAAACCCTTGCGATTATAATGCAAAGGAGATTGAAATCTGATAAAGGGTGTCTTCAAGGGGATGGAATGATGTAAATGAGGTCTTTACCACCAGGTTTAGACTTGGAAAAGGAAATGTTTAAAAACATAGTGTAGTATACAAAATAACTTAGAAACACAAGCAACCATCAATAGAATAGTGTGAAACTAGGGATGTGTACCTAGGAAACTGGAGAAGGAAAAATGCAAGTCTAAAACCCTGGAAAATTGACTCTTGAAGCCAACTGGGACTCATTCACCAAGCTAGGTGAATCATTCAAGTGTTAGGAAACCGTGTTGGAGTAGGTTTTAGACAAAAGGGTACTTAGATCTATAAAAATATCTGACAGATAGAAGTAATGGAACTCATTCACCAATAGTAGTGAATTAGTCCACTTTCGAATTTCTAGAAATTAAAAGTTGTATTATGTAGCACTCGGTCTACTCTACTACTCCCAATTCAGATCCCAATCTGAAACTACTAAATTCAACCTATAGGTATTCTCCAAGCTCTTTCAAGGTTTGTTCACTATCTTGACAAATTTGACTATCTTTGACAACTGGATGACAACTTTTTCAATCTTGATCTTTGATAGATTTGCAACATACACCTCTAAATCACATGCAAGATCTAGGGAAAAATAGTTTTGGGTTAGAGAATGGAGGTTTTCCTTGGTCAAACCCCTTGTTGGTAATTAAGAAAATGGAAAGGATATTGATGAATGAACAAAAGGTGATGTTGCAACTCACCAAACCCTTGCAATAAAGTGTTGCAAATCTGCTTGAGATGGCCACAATGAATGTGGTTCTTGATTCTTTCTTGCAGGAGATAGATCTCTAATGCAAAGCTTGCTTGGATCATGAAATCTACACCATAATT
Organism: Sequoiadendron giganteum; assembly: GCA_007115665.2. NCBI lineage: Eukaryota > Viridiplantae > Streptophyta > Pinopsida > Cupressales > Cupressaceae > Sequoiadendron > Sequoiadendron giganteum. The sequence continues at coordinate 214,255,060 of CM021108.1, forward strand.
GTAAGCACAATAACAAACATTAAGAATGTTATCTTTGACATGATGATTGATGCTTGAAGAATGCTCTTGAAAGCTTGATAATTTGCCCTTGAAAGCCTTGAATTCTCTTGTGAAGTCAATTTTCTATTAGGATGAGTACTTGAATACTAGGGGTGTTATGATTAAAATGAGAGAAATAACCTTGTATTTATACTCAATTATGCAATAATTCATGAAATTACAACACTACAAGCTGACATTGGATCTTGGAGAATAAAATCCCACCAAAGATTTAAATTAAATTTTATTTTTGAGTTAAGGGCCCGAACTCATTCACCACCTTGGGTGAATGGGTCCCACCTAAGGGAACTCATTCTCCCAGAATGGCGAATGAGTCCCACCTTAGGAATTTGAGGTGGGTTTTTGAGGATTTGATGTTTTAAATGCCATTTGTTGGGATTATCCTAAAAAATACATTAGAATAAGGCTTGTGGATTTAAAAAGGGGCCAATTAAAGAATAAGAGAGTCCAATTATTTATAAAAAGAACCTAGAGAAATGTGAAAGTGTGTTTCAACACTTTACAACATGCCAAACAAGGCAAGGCTAAGAGAAATTATGATGGAAATAAAGTTAATTATGCTTATTAATCCTAGAAAAGTGTGAAAGTGTATCAGAACACTTTACAACACCTTTACAAGGAATCATTAAAATACACTAGTTCACAAGGGCCCAAGACCTAATCTGAATTTGTTATCCACATTACAAGACTAAATCAAGGCCAAACTTAGCCAAAATCTATAAGGATCTAAACAAGTGCAAAAAAGGTTGACCCTTTTTTTGTTGTTATTTATAGAAAGGCTCACTACCAAGTGGATTCACTATTCGTTGGACTCTTTATCCAAAGAATAAGATAAATATAAGAGAGGGGTGGCTCAAGCTACAAATGTGTCTACAATATGCAAGAAATAGAGGGTGTTGGCAAGAATTTGAGTCCACTTTTTGGCCATTTAGTGTAAGTATTTTCCTTGGTTATTAGAATTTGACACATTTGACCTTAAAATTTGAAGCACTTAGAGATGGAATCTTGGAAAATGTCACTAATCATAAAATGTAGTACTCGAAGTCTAGTTTCCAAATATGTAATTTATTTCAATACCCAAATGATACAAATTGATTTTAAATAAGCATTTCTGAAAACCACTATTTAAAAATCTTTTTTTTTACCATACCATGCACATGTATGTCACCCATATTTTGACATAAATAATCATATTTTTCTAAATCCTTATGGGAAAAAAATTGTAACTCATTGAAGCACGCTTTCCAATTTTTTTTCTATTTTTTATTGAATATATATATATATATATATTTACTGGCCATATTTGGTGTTTTGAAAAATCATCATGTATGTCACGCATAAGATGGCCTAAACTTATCATTTTTTGGTTTTTTTAAAATGAAAAAGAATTGCCTGAAGTACACTTTCTTAAAATTCGTTCATCAAAAAATAATTTTAATAAAAAGTTATTAAAAGAGTAAAAAACCCTAATAATTAAAGTTTATGGACCTATTTCATCATAAATTAAATGAAAAAAAAATTAACACAATTGTAAAAAAAATTACATATTTGGAATCTACACTGTCTCATTTAGAATGGCTTTTAATTTTTTCAAAAAATTCTACTAAAAAAGTCTTCAAATGTATGCCCAAAGTCACTATTTTCTTGTGACTTTGCTATGACCTTCGATTTGTATGTCAAACCAAGATGAGGGCCTAGGTTCAGATCCCCAAACCTTTTCCTGAACCTGATAACAAAGAAAAAACTAGGCCTACATTTCAAATTTCAAGAAAGGGGATCTTGGTTCCCATTTGTTCACTGAAAATGGAATGGGATCTCATTTAATAAATGAGATCACGTTTATAATGGGATGAACGAGATCTCAAGTTATTTTTGACCTTTTTTTTAATTTTACTATCAAACAAGTACATCTCAGGTTTGAGAATTGTTTTGTATGGATGATTGTGACATATTCCCTATTTTATATCAACTTGTGTCTTGTAGAAGCTCTTCAACTTGGGATTTTTTTCAATTTTGAAAGGAGGCATCATTGAGACATTATTACAGAGGAATTTTGTTGAATTGCTACATGTTTTCAAAGGAGGAAGAGGAGTTTTATTTAATTGTTACTTGTTTGAAGGAGGAAGATAATTTTTTTTGAATTGCTATTTGTTTTCAAAGGAGGAAGAAGAATTTTATTTATTTGCTAAGTTTGTTTGAAGGAGGAAGAGAAATTTCTTTGAATTGTTATTTGTTTTCAAAGGAGGATGAGAAATTTTGTTTAATTGCTACTTGTTTGAAGGAGGAAGATAAATTTTGTGCAATTTCTACTTGCTTGAAGGGGGAAGAGGAATTTTGTTTATTTGCTACTTGTTTGAAGGAGGAGGAGGAATTTTTTCAATTGCTACTTGTTTGAAGGAGGAAGAGGAAATTTGTTCAAGTGCTAATTTTTTGAAGGAGGAAGAGGAATTTTGTTAACAATTGTTACTTGTTTCAAGGAGGAAAAAAAAAGTAAGACTTTCAAGTTTTTGACATTCATTTGCATATACTTCAAAAAATTTCAATCATGGGATCACAATTTCAGAATAAGAGGAAAGCTAGGAAGGTGTGGACCCTTCAAGAAATTAAAGCGCAGAGAGAGTAGGCAAAAAGAGAAAGAGAAAGAAGAATGATAATTTGATTAATGAATGATGGTGAAGCATCCAATTCCACAACTATTCAAGATAAAAGAATTGAGGAGACCATGGATGTAGATGATGCAAAGTTGCAAGAGGTGAATGTGGGAACTAATAGGAATATACAAACTACTCCCAGTAAGTCTTGAAATACCCCTTTCAATGGTATGGAGAATATTTCAATGGGCACAAGTCTAGGTACGTCTTCAAATCCACCTTTGTGTCTCATGGCAATGATTTTTATTAGAGACTTAAATTTTTTTTGATATAGCAATGTTGGCATCGATAATATTCGTAGAGTTCAAGATTTTAGTCAAATTGTTATTGAAAATAAATATGAAAATCCTTTTATTGAAAATGAAAATAATTTTTTTTTTTTTGTTGAAAATGAAAATGAAAATCCTTTTACTCAACTTGAAAATGAAGTTGTTTTGTTGATGAAAATAAAGATGAAAATGAAAATAGTTTTGAAGTCAAAAATAAAAATGAATTTCTAGGAAGTGATGTTGAAAATGAATATATTTTTTTAAATTTGAAAGTGATGTTTTAGATAATCCTTTTGGTAAGATTTCTTGGAGACAAATAAGAGCACATTCCAATAGATTATACAAATAATTTTCTATTTAAAAAAAATTTATGTTCAATGTCAACTAATGATTCAATTGATGAGAGTACGAAAAATAAGAAAAATAATAAAAAAGTTTATGAATTTTTGTTAAACAAAGAAGAAAAGATCAATTATTAAAACATGTTAGTTTCATTCAGTCTATTGGAAAAAATAGTTGATTTGAAGATAAGAATGCAACAAGAAGAGCTATAAAACTATTATAGTTAATAAAGCAACTTTGAAAAAAATAATGGTAAGAAACATTTGTGAAGTTTTAGAAATACATCCTAAAACATTGATAAGAGAAGCAAAAAGAAGAGAAAGTATAGAAAATGATCCAATCAGCCAATGTTGGAGTTTTAGTGGTCGACTCTAGAGGTCTGACATGAAATTGAATGTTGAAATTAAATCTTTGAATGAAAAATATTGGCATGATAATACTAGGTTATCAGCTAATTCTAGAGATGTTTTAAAATTAAGAGTGGGGTCCAAAGTTTATGATCCTCATCCAAAACACTTATTAGATACAACACAAACTGAATTTTATAGAAAATTTTGTGGTGATTTAGTGTTAACTTGTAATACAATAAGAATTCAAAGGTCTTTTGAAAAATGTAAACCTTGGTATGTCAATATTAATAAACAATGAATATTATCTTGTTGTTGTAAAACACATGTTCAATTTTATTATTTTTATGATGTTTTTCAATATATACGTTGTACTTTGCATACTAACATGATTATGTAGGAATGTGGTATTAATATGCCACCCAAAACAATAAGGGAGTTTATATCAAGTTTTTTTGGTGAAAGATCTAATGGAAAACTATTTTATTTAAGTTCTTGTATTTTTGGACAATTCACTAGTTGTGGAAATATTTCATTCTTAAGAGTTTGCATGCATGGAAGTGTTGATAATGATTTTGGAAAGCAATTAGTGGATGTTAAAAGATTTAAGAATGTTAACTATTCTCTAAACGATGGAAAAGTTGGAAAGCATTGTGATTTAGTTACAAAAAAATTTAGTGTACATGCATTCATATTATAATTTAAGAATAATATTTGATAAAAGACACAACTATTGCTCATAAAACATAATGCAAAAAATTCTCTGTTGCAACAAATAACAATTCATAGAACCAAAGAAAATGTAAACATATTAAAAAAAAATCGCATTCAATCAACTTGAGACATTTACATCATTTTCTCAATACATAAAAAGATTCAAATCTGCTCAATAGGCTCTTTCTATAGCATCCTTTTTCTGCCCCAAAACTCTTCATACTTTTCCTCCAAAATCTCTACACATTTCTCTTGAACTCCACACTGTCCTCTACTTCCTTTTGTCTCAGCTTCTAAAACCTATCACATTTTGTCTATCCATTCTTCCTCACTTTGCAGAATCTCCTCAAATATTTTTTGGGTCTGGTTTGCCTCATTTCCATCTTTCTAGATCATTTTGAAATTCTTGATTTTGATCTTGTATGAGAAATTTATGACCATTTTACTAAGATTGGGTCTCACAGATATGACCCCAGGCCATCTTCTTCTACCTAGAATATCATTCAAACCTCTAACTCCTCCATTCTGGGCATGAGATTCATGCATTCAACCCCATAATTATTATTTCCTAATAATTTTTCCAACATTTTCCTAAATTGACACCAATCATTTCATTCTTGCACATCCACTACCTCCAACACTTGCACCTAGAAGATTCCAACACTGCAAAAATAACAACATGCCAAAAATCAAGAAAATGAAACAAATTTATTTTTAGGTGTGCAAGATTGTTTGGTGTACCCCTAAATTCTCCTACATCAAACACCCAATGTAAGTGAAATGTTCCATGAGTTGAAAACTCATGAACATTTGAAGACGATATGTTTTCTTTGGATCCACCATTCTTCCTTATTCTTCTGAAATTTGCTCTTTCTCTTATTCCAACACCTTGTTGGAACATTCACCATCCTCCTCCAAAGAATCCTTCATTTCCTCTTCTCCTGTTTCGTTTGTTTTATCCCATCACAAGCTAACCACCTCCACCAAACCTCACTAGTGGCTTCCTTTGTATCATCTACATATAAATATGTTACATCCACAAACCAATCTGCAACTACATAATAGCTATTTCTATCTTCTTGCACTAACTCCTTATGCAAATTCACATCAACTATTTCATCACACAATGTGGAATAATAAAAAATTACCTCTTCATCAATCTGATGCTTCATGTATTCATTATACTTTTCCTCTTCTACTATAACTTCTACCTCATCATCATCTACTAGAATCTCTCTATGTTCTTTATCCTCTATATCCATCTTCATCTCTTCAAGATTTAAATCTACTCTTAACCACCTATCTAGTATTTCCATCTCCTTTCTCAATAGGAGATTCTCTTTATTTTTTCCATGTTCTTCATAAAATTTTGGTCCTTTAGCATGCAAATATCCTTCTTCATTATCATTGTCTATTATAGCCTTGTTATGCTCTTCAACCTCTACCACCATCTCATCCATGTTCTCCTCTCTGTAGATTCCAAAAGACTTGCTTTTGCTATTGCAACCTCACTATCTTCTTCGTCCTTTATAGGGGTTCTAGTACTCTCTTTGACTACAACACTCATTTTTCCTACCCTTCTTCACACTATCATCTTTCTTCATGCTATCCTCAAAGCATACTTCTGTAGTATTCTCCCCCTCATGTTCACTTTCATACACAACTATGACAAACTTGTTGTCTTTCTTTTTTGACATTTAGTGAAACACTTGTCACACAACCTCAATCTTCAACCTCTTAGGTATAGACTTCCTCACACTCGGCAATTGGTCTACACACCACACACACTCCACCCCCTAGTCCTAGTACAAACCACCTCACATTTGGTGCTCTGCCTACACACTCAGGAACTCCCACTCTGATACCACTAATGAAAGACACAACTACTTCTCATAAAACATAATACAACAAATTCTCTATTAAAACAAATAACAATTCATAGAACCAGATAAAATGCAAACATATTAAATTGTTTTTACATTCAATCAACTTGATACATTTACATCATTTTTCAATACATGAAAAATTCAAATTTGTGCTACAAGCTCTTTCTGTAGCTTCCTTCCACTGCTCCAAAAATCTATACTTTTCCTCCAAAATCTTTGCACATTTCTCTTGAACTCCACGTTGTCCTCTTCTTCTTTTCATCTCAGCTTCTAAAAACCATCACATTATTTCTATCCATGTGCCCCCTCACTTTTTGAATCTCCTCAAAGGGTTTCTAGGTTTGGTGCACTTCATTTCCAGCTTTTGAGATCATTTTTAAATTCCTGATTTTGATCTTGTAGGAGAAAGTTATGACCATTTTACTAAGAATTGGTCTCATAGATATGACTCCAGGCCATATTCTTCTACCCAGAATGCCATTCAAACCTCTACCTCCTCCATTATAGGAGTGAGATTCATGGATTCAGTCACTTAATTATTACTTCTTAACAAATTTTCCAATATTTTCCTAAATTGACAACCCATTGTCTCATTCTTGCACCTCCACTACCTTCAGCACTTGCACCAAAAATCAAGAAAATTAAACAATTTCTTTTTGGGTGTTTAGGATTGTTTGGTAACCCTCGATGATATTTCATCAATAGTGTACCAAAATATGTCATGCAATCTCAACATTATTGACGGTTTGATGGCCAATTTCATGCATGTAGAAACACATTTTCAGTTGGTAGTATACTATCAGTGGTTGATTTTGTGGAAAACTATACTATAGCTCTACAAGAGGAAATTTAATCACACTATTATAATTCAGTGCAACTAGCTATGTTTGTTCATATTGTCTATAGACATGTAGATGATAGAATATAGGATATAGAAATTTTTTGAGGGAGTATCATTTCTATTTGAGTGACAACCAGATACACTCATTAGAATTTGTTCAATAATGTTTCAATATATTTAATAGAAATTTAAGAGAAAGAGGAATCCATATGATAGAAAACCTCATATGGTCAGATAATTGTACGAGAAAGTTTAAGAATGCTCAAAATTTTGATTGGTTAAGTGGGGTTCACAAGGAACTTAATGTCCAACATATGTGGAGCTTTTTTTAAGCTAGGCATGGTAAAGGAGAACATGATGGAGTTGGTGCTTGTGTTAAAATAATTCTTGCTAGAAAAAATAAATAAATTTGAGGATGTAGTAAAGTTTAAAGATGCACGTGGGATTGTGGATTGGTGCAATACAAGATTTTCTACACCTGGTTCGAGTGAGTACTCTTCAGTTTTTCGATTCTTTTGGTTTGTTGAAGAAGAGAAAATTCTACCTAGACTTGATTGTCTGACAATGAATGGATATACTAAATGACATTCATTTAAGAGTTCAAATGCAAGAAAATGGACCATCTGGACAAGGGAGCTTACATTTTTTTATCAATTTGGTATCTTAGGAGATTAGGAAGGATGAGAAAATACAAAATGGGTTGAAGAGTGGAAGCAAAGATCATTGACACCTGCACAAGAACATGATCAATATGAAACAATAATTGAAGACAATCATCAGGTTTTTTCATCAGAAGACTATGATTGTGTTTGAAACCTTGTACAAGACGGTAATTTAATTCAATTTATTTTATTTTAGTTCACTGTATTACTATTTTTTAATACTAAATTATTTATTTATATACATATGAATGGATGTATGTAGATTGGTCAAATTATATTGACACACAAAATTTATTAAATCAAATTTTGCTTGAAAAACATGTGTATGATATTGTTTCACCTAAGGTGAATGAAGAGGAAATAGAATATTGGTTGGCTTGTTCTGTGGAGACTAAACATAAGTTAATAGCATCTCAAGAAGATGATGATGTATATAATTATTTAGCAGGTATGGTGATCCCCTTAAGACCTCCCCTTAAGAAATTATTGATAATTTTTTTTTGATCCCCTTAAGAAAACTTTTAGAACTTCTTTGATCCCCTTAAGAAAATTTCTAGAACTTTGATGATGGCTATCATTTTGTCCAATAGGATTAATGGTTTTTGTTGGCACTTGGCTATTAAAATACCTCATAAGGAAGAATGGTCTACCTACATTCAAAGATTATGAAACACATAAGAAGATTACACACTACTCACATTTGGTGGTGAAAACAAATATAAAACTAGATTGGTATTGTGGAGAACGTACAAATAAAGAGCTATGGACAATTTCTATGGAAGAGTATGACACAATAATAGATGTGTTGCAAAAAAGAGAAGATGCCAATGGTACAATGGAATAAATAAATATAGGTAAATATATTTTTAGTTTTATATTGTCCTTTCAAATAGATTAAATACATGTTTGGATATATCTCAAGTGTGTTATTAGTTGAAATTCATTTAATTTGACCTTTTATATCCTTAAGCCATCATCAAAAATTCATCACATACTTTGAGACAAAAAGGAGAGTCTATGTAGATTCAACCTAGACAACATGGAATACTTGGTAAAAATAGGTAATTATTAGTTAGATTATATTTAAATACATGTTTTGATTATATATTGATATTTCTTGTACATTAATAGTTAAAATTTATTTATTATCATTTTTTGTATCCTTAAGCCATCATCATATTGATCTCCTACTTTGAAACAAAAAGGAGAGGATGTATATTCAACCTACACACATGTGTTGAATACTTTTAAATAAATGTACTTGTGTCTTTAAACACATATATAGTTTTATATAAATTAAAATATATATGTTTTGATGTTTTCATTGATATTACTTGTACCATTTTAATATTTGGTGGCATGAAGACCTACTACATTTTGGGCACAAGTTTTAGATGTTCTTGAGATGGCATAGCCAAATTTTGTAAATATTTTTTGAGTTGACATATATGTACATACATACTTACACAAATAAACATTTTGTACAAATTTGTATACATGTACACACACAATTATACTCTATACTTTTATGTATCAAAATCAATATTCTATATATTTTATTTGTTAAATGTGTTGTTTTCCTACTTTGAAACTTTAAATTTTATTGTATAATCACTACATATCATGTATATTATTGTTAAATCAATATATCAATTGCGATTAAATATGAGACATGTAATTTGAGGTATTTCATCCCCTTAAGATGTCATATTAGAACATATCCTAAATATTATACTTAATTATATCATTTTTTATGATGGATCACCCTACATTGAAACTTTAAATTTTATTGTATAATCGCTAAACAACATGCATATTACTATTAAATTTGGTTTCCTTTAGAAACTTCACCAAATTTGGACAACTTATTCGATCCCCTTAAGATGTATTAGGACCCCTTAAGACATCCCCTTAGGATGTCGTATTAGGACATATCCTAAATATTATACTTAATTATATCATTTGTTATGATGAGTCACCCTAAAGTCTAATACTTGTTTACATCACTTAATATTTATACTTAATTAAACTCTTCTTTGATCCCCTTAAGATGACATATAAGGACCCCTTAAGAAAGCCTATTAAGACCCCTTAAGACATCCTATTATGACATGAATTAAATAAATATTGACACTATTTAAATTATATAAAATATGATTTTTTATGATGAGTCATCCTAAATTGTAAGTTAATTATATCAATAGCAATTAAATATGAGACATGTAGTTCAAATAATTTCATCCCCTTAAGACATCCACAGGTGAAGATGTTTTCTATTATTCAATTTGTATTTTGAGATCATTTGGTTTAGGATGATGAAAATTACATCGAAAATTATAGATTAACTTACTTATCTCTTTTGACAGAGGATGTGACTCCCATTCCAATAGACAGTACCAAAACAAAGGGTGGACATAGAGGAAGAAGGTAGCAGTATTTTTGTTTTGACATCCTATAAATTAGTGTTTTTGGTGGAACATGAGGTAAAGAGGACTTTCATATTCTTAATTTTTCCCTATCACTTTGCATGATTTGTAAATACGAGAGTATATGATTTCATTCCAAAAATTTAACCTATTTTTGGATAATTAAGTTGCATGATTGTTCTTTAATTTTATGTTGTAAAAGAACTAAAAAATATGTTGTATACTTATAGAACATTTTTCTAGAAAAAATCATCGCATTTTGATTGGTATTTATGTTTAGTCTATATAATTTATTAATTATTTTGTTCTCTAATATTGTATGGTATTGTTTATTTCTAAAAATTTCACCCTTTGTGATATATAAACAGTTTGCTTTTGTTTTTTGTAGATTATGATTTTTTTTCTTATTTTATTAGATATCCGGAGTATTAGGACCCCTTAAGACATCCTATTAGGACCCCTTAAGAAACCCTATTAGGACATGAATTAAATAAGTGAATATTGACTAATTCTCACTAATTATTGAATGTATATCATGTATGGATCACTAAATTTCTAAATTAAAAATATTGAAGTGTCCTATTAATTTCAACTTTAATTTCATATTTGTATTTCAAATTAAACAATAATAAATTCCATTATTTACAATATATTAAGTCCATGAGAAACCAAATACATGTAGTCCATGAAATAATGAAATACAACCCATGAAATCATGTCTAACTCATATTGTGTGTATAATAAAGAGATCTCTTCACACCATGCGAACTATGCGATTGATCTAAACCACTCTATATAAGAGAAATATGAAATTAGGTGTGTCACAAAAAAATGTATCCTTCGACATTTTTACACTCAATTGGGTCTTTCTTGTAGATTTTGGCCTAGTTTGGCTAGATTTAATGTTGTAATGTACCCAACACATTCACATTAGGTGTTGGACCCTTGTAAATCGATAAAAAACCTTATGATGTCTTGTAGAAGTGTTGTAACCCACTTTCACACTTTTCTAGGACCTATCTAATATACTTCACTTAAATAACCTCTTTTTGTCACTCACAAAGCCTTATTTCAAAGTGTTGTAAGGATTTGTAACAAACTTTTACACTTTTCTAGGATTTTCATCCATAATTACACCTTTCTTATGCTTTAATTGGCCCCATTATACACTTACATGCCTTATTTAAGTGTTTTTTTGAGAATAAACCTAATAAAAATCATTTAATATATCTTAATTCCTAACACCCAAAAAAATTGCACTGGTGGGACCAAGTCGCCTTTAGGGGTGACTTAGTCCCATTTGGCTCAAAAATCAAAACAAGTTCAAAATTTTGGTGATTTTTCATTCTCTAAGACCTAAGGTCGGCTTGTGATGGGGTATTTTTGGGAAATAGGGCATAATTATGTATAAATACAAGGTTTTCTTCTCATTTTTCATATCTAGAGACCTATAAGTCCTAATTTAATCTCTCCTCTCTTCATTCATCATTCTTCTCAAGCAAGGTAGGGTTTAAGCATTGTAAAGTCATCAAGAAGCATTCAAGGGAAGATTCTTCACCTATTGCTATAGAAATTCAAGATCAATCATCACGGAAAGTTTCTAACTCCATTATTTCATGCTTTATTACATAATTTCTTTATTTTGGTTTAATTAGCAAAAAGGGGTTTGACCAAGGCAAACCCCCATGCCTTAACATTCAACATTTTTGCTTCTCTCTTTGTGTGTTTATAGATTTAGGTACTTTGAAGGTTTGGAAATCATTGAAGAATATGTTGCAAATTTTTTGAAGACATCTACTTATTTTCAAAGTCAAAATATCTACAAAACGTCATTTACGGTGCTAAAAATCATAGTTTCTTATCCAGATACCTGGAGGAATAGAAAGTGCAGAGTGAGGGGTTCCATTTCCACTTTCAGATTTTGGACTAATTCACAATCAATGGTGACATAGTCCCATTGCACATGTTTTTTCAAAAAAAATTGTAGATTTGGATAGCCATTTGGCAAAAACAGGCTCCACTGTAGTTTTCCATATCTAGGACTAGGTGACCAAGAATGGCGTAAGTGTCCCAGTAGGATAAAATTCGAGAATTAGAAACATTTATAGTCTTGATTCTAGTCTGCAACATATTTCTAGGTGCACTCCTTCTATTCCATAATTTTTTTTTAAGTTTGGTTTGCATTTCTAGCTGATTTAGTTTATTTTTGCATACTACAATGTGTTTTCAAACAAAGTGCATTTTCTAGGTTTTGCATTACTAGTTAGTTTTGTCTATCAGTTTTTAGCATTTACGACATTTCATTTAGGAATGCCTCAATCCCCTTAGCATTAATATTGAAGGAACCCTCTAAGTTTTTGGGTAGAAAGACCTCTCTCCTTATAGGTGAAAAACCCTAGAAGTGTAAGAGAGTAATATTTTTTCCCCTAAAATTTGTGGTTCATTTTGGTGAACCTACTTTTGGAGCACTTTATTGTCTGAGTTGGATTTCTTTATCATCCTAGGATTGCACTACATTAGCATTACATTTCATTTTGCATTGTTTAATTTGCATTAGTCAAAATATCATAAAGCTTGCATTTTTGCCTTGCATTTCATTCAAAATTATCAAAATTATGCATTTGCATCTTAGGTTTGCATCATACAACACAAAAAATGTAAAAATCAATCAAAAAAATCAAAAAATTCTAAAAAAAGTCCTCACTGGGACTCATTCACCACCTTGGGTGACTTAGTCCCTTTTCACCCTTGAAACTACCTCACTAAAACTCCTATTTTTTATCTTTTGTTTGTTTCCATTACCTATCTATATTAGTTAATTGCATTTCTGTAACATTCATTTCATTAGATCTAGCTTAAGCTAGCTCATTTCATGCATTGGTCATATTCAGTTTTGCATCTACAACATTTCCTTTTTAGGTTGTTGCATCAGGTAATCAGAAAATTACCTTGTTTCATATCTAAAAATTGCATTGCATTGCACTTTATTTGTTTTATCATGTTAGCATGTATTCTTTTCAAGAATTTAGTATATCAAGTGGTTTGTATTATTCTATTTTTCATGGACATAATCCAGGAAAAAAAAGTAAAACATTTGATACACATGTTGCATACCCTCATAGTATCTACCAGATTTGTAAGCATGTCATAATAAAAATAGGATGCAAGTGTAAAAAATTATAATAATCCTACTTGTTCTTCTCCCAATACATTTCCTATTAGTGATGAAGGTATCTTGGTGAAAGAATATACAAGCAATAAGAGTCTTGATTTTCCCTCTCCTCTTTTTCCTTTCAAAGAAATTATAAAATATGATTATGAGATCATAAAAACATTTATAAACATCACCTTACCTAGTATCCCTAACCATAATGATAATTAATTTCCTTCTTCTCCTCGATGCAAGGAGGATAGGTTGGTGTTAGAGGATATAACTATTAAAAGTCATGAGAATATTTACCCTCCCTTCCCTAATATTCCTACCCTTTGGGACAATCTATTTGAAAATCATAGTGGTCCTCCTCTTGATGCCTCCTCTACTTTTGATGAAGCTAGTGGTGAAAATATTACAAGCTCTCCTACTAGGGTAGATAATATGGAACAAGCGAATGAGACCTTCAAAAACTAGGACAATCAAATACATCCTTCTTCTATAATCTCCACTCTTGCTAAAAAAGATAATTCAACAATTGATAACTTCCTTGTGATGAATATATTTTGGAAGAACCAAGCCTTGCATGTCAAGAACAGTTGCCTTGTAGTTCTCCTAATAACTCTCCTCCTAGGGAGGGTACCATGATGTAAGAAAATAATAACTATAACACTAATGATATAGTGTACTTAGAAGAAGATGATCAGGCCATATTAGACTCTCCTTCACTGAGGGACATTAATATTATTCAACCTCAACTCATTCTTTACCTCCCTTTAAGAAAACCTCCAACTCAAAACAAACCCAAACTCATCCTTAATCCTCCTAAGAATAATGTGTCGCAACAGTCGAGTTATAATAGCGTTGCTCATACATATAACACTCAAAATAATATTTAACCACAACAACCCACCCCCACACCATTACCTTTGCCCAATCCCATCTTTCCTAGTGCTCCTCGATTATCTCCTAAGGAGTATGATCTTGTTGAACAACTTCAAAATACTCCTACAAAGATATCCTTATGGGATTTAATTCAAAATTCACCTAGCTATCACACTATTCTTCAAACAACCTTACAACAAGTTCCCGTCCATTCTAATGTGCAACCAAATGACATAGTAGCCATGATTTAAGGAATAAATATTGAAATTGTTTTCCACCAAAGTGAACTCCCCCCTTTGGAAGTGCAAAAACAAAATGAATCTTTCATAATAATATCTCAATTTATAAAATAAAAGGGGTCAAGATAACTCTTGTAGATACCGACTCAACCCTTAATGTGTGCAGTGTGAGACTTTCAGATAGGCTTGGCATTGATCAATCAAACATTCAACCCGATTCTTTATCTATTAAGGGATTTGACAATGTAAAAAAGAAACCACTAGGTGTGATTACTATACCTCTTACTGTTAGAAAGGCCACATTGGATACACCAATCCATGTTATGACTCATGAACTTTCATGTAATCTTTTCTTAGGAAGACAGTGGATTCATGCAATGAATGGGGTGCCTTCCACTCTTAATCATAAAATGAAGTACATCTACAACAACACAGTGGACATACTTGATGTTGATCCTAAGCCTTACAACATCTTACAACTTGAGAAAAATAAAGAGAATCCATTAACAACATTGATACCAACCACCGAAGTGGAACCTGTACAACAAACAAAAAAACAAAGAACAACATATTCAACAAGTCACAAAGCTATTAGATGATGATTGGGGTTCCTTATATTTCACACCTACATTAATGGGAGAATACAAGATCATACACGAAGACTCTAAAAATGGAAAAGAAAAAGTGGTAATGTCAACACAAAATTCAGAAAACCCTTTAACACCCACCTCAACCACTTTATACAAAGAAGAAAATTACATAATTTTTTTTTAAGAACTCAACAATAAATAACCACTAGATCAAAAAGAAATGAAAAAGATTTATGGAAAAGGTTATGAGCTTATGAAACAACTAGGATATAGTGGAAATGGATGTGGTGCTAGAGAACAAGGTATCCATGTTCTAATCGATCCTAACACGTAAGGGACAACTCATGGTCTTGGTTATTGTCCTTTGACAAAAATAACCAAGCCTTCCCTCAACATCACCACCACCCTAAACCACTCTTCTAAGATGGATTTAACAACAATGCATCATGAACTGATCAACTCTACTAGTCATGAGTGTTATCCTTCACTTGAAAAGCAACACACAAAGAAATCTTGGCTTAATGTCAATGTCATCTCACAAAACACTAATGATTTAAATTTTACACACTCTCTTAAATGAGTGTACAAAATCTCATAATCTATAGCACCTTGCGTAGGTATGAAATCATGTACTAAGCAAGACACATATTTTCACATGATAGAGGAACACCTTATACCTTTGATCAAGAGGGTATCTTGTTGAGACTCCTCCAAGATCACTTGATATCCCTTCCTCCATGCACTCGAAAAAAATTCTAGTACAAGAATTCCTTTTGTTCCTATTACAGAGTTCACGATCATTCTTCTAATGCATGTAAGGCTTTGAGTAGTAAAATCATACACCGTAAGGAGCTTGGTGATCTCCCTTATGTGGGGGCACCTCATTCCTCTAATTGATACTGATTTTCACTCTACCATGCATTTCATCTATAATTTTGTCTCATCCTTGTCTTGCATTATGTTGGGGCAAGGGGTTAGGTAGCCTTGTCCTTGTATGTCACTTGTCGTTGTCTCTTTTGGCTAGTAATCAACCTTTCATGAACATATAAGAGAAAGCTTGGGATGTGGATGAAATTCCTTAAGTTGGCTTGCATGTTACATACTATCTTCTTCATGGCATCACTTCATTTGGAAACATATGACTTAGCATAAGGCTTTCTGAATAAGCTCTCATATCTTCTTCTACTTTAAAGCAATTGCTCACAGTAATGGTGTCAACAATTGCTTTAAACTAGGGGCATACATCGACACTAATATTTTATTGTGTGATCTTATTTTTCTTGTGATTCCTCTCTTGGAAACATTAGGTACAAGGTTGTTCAGGATGAGACATCGCACTTTTACTCTCTTGGAAACAAGATGATACCATTTTCACTTTTCCTCTCTTGGAGAAATTAAACATGATGTTCCCTAAGATGAGACCTTGCATGAACTAAGAAAAATTCCTTTGAAAATTCCTTACACCATTTTGTATTTAGAATGTCTATAAGTTTCAAGCATACAATGTTTTTCTTGCCTCATAGAGCTCGAAAATCATATTTTTATGGCACCTTATTAAATTTATCAGGAGGTATAACTTTGGTATGGTTTGAGCAGGAAGCCCAACCAATGACATGACTTTCCCCATAGCCACTTTTTTGTGTGAGAGTAGATATGAGCCATGAGTGTATGTTTCTCACCTTCTTGGATTTCTCACTCAGCTAACAACCAAAAGTTATGTCGTTTGAGAGTGAGTATGCATTTTTTGGACAAATAGCTTAGATCTGATCCACATGTCTAGAAAATAGTCGAAACCTAATCCACCTTTTTAATTTTGATTATTCTAGTTTCTCCTTTAGTTCTTTCCATTTCATGATCATGTATCTTGTTTTGCTACAAATCATTCACCTTGTGTGTGTCGTCTTGTGCTTCTGATGGTTTGAACTAGGATCTTGGATCTTGGGGGCTTGTGCTACCTCCTCTCATCTTTTTCATCCTTTACCATCCACATTGGTATGATAGGAACCCTCTTGAATGTCTACTTTAGTTTAAGTTTGAATAAAGTTTATCCTCTCACTAAAGTGGGGGCTAAATGTGTTACAAAAAAATGTATCCTTTGACACTTTTACACTCATTTGGGCCTAGTTTTGCATAGATTTAATGTTGAAATGTGGCCAACATATTCACATTAGGTATTGGACCCTTCTAAATCAATAAAAACTTTATGATGTCTTGTAGAAGTGTTCTGAAGTGTTGTAACCCACGTTCACACTTTTCTAGGACCTATCTAATATACTGAACACTTAAATAACCTCTTTTTGTTAATTATCAAGCCTTATTTTAAAGATTTTTAAGGATTTGTAACAAAATTTCACACTTTTCTAGGCTTTTCATCACTAATTACACCTTTCGTATGCTTTAATTTGCCCCATTATACACTTACATCCCTTATTTAAGTGTCTTTTCCATAATAAAACCGATAAACATCATTTAATATATCTTAATTCTTGACACCTAACAAAACTACCCTGGTGGGACCAAGTCACCACTAGGGGCGACTTAGTCGCATTTGGCTCATGAAATAAAACAAGTTCAAAATTCTGGTGGGTTTTTATTCTCTAAGACTTAAGGTCGGCCTGTGATGTGCTATTTTCGGGAATTAGGGTATAATTGTGTATAAATACAAGATTTTCTTCTCATTTTCCATCTCTAGAGACCTAGAAGCCCTAATTTAATCTCTCCTCTCTTCATTCATCATTTTTCTCAAGCAAGCTAGGGTTTAAGCATTGTAAAGTCATCAAGAAGCATTCAAGGGTAGATTGTTCACCTACTGTTGTATAAATTCAAGATCAATCTTCATGGAAAGTTTCTAACTCCATTATTTCATGCTTCATTACATTATATCTTCATTTAGGTTTAATTACCTAAAATGGGTTTGACCAAGGCAAACCCCCATGCCCTAACATTCAACATTTATCTTTCTCTCTTTGTGTGTTTGTAGATTTAGGTACTTTGAAGGTTTGGAAAACATTGAAGAATAGGTTGCAAAGTTGTTGAAAATATCTCTAGGTTTTCAAAGTCAAAATATCTACAAAAAGTCACTTACAGTGTTAGAAATCACAGTTTCAGATCTGGATACCTAGAAAAATAGAAAGTGTAGATCAAGGGCTTCCATTTCCATGTTTGGATTTTTAGAAGAGAAAAAGTGGACTAAGTCGCCATCAATGGCGAATTAGTCCCATTGCACATTTTTTTAGAGTTTTTTGTAGATTTGGATACCCATTTTGTTAAATGAGCTTCAATGTAGTTTTCTAGATCTAGGACTAGGTTGCCCAAAATGGCGTAAGTGTCCTAGTAGGCTATAATTCTAGAATCAACAACATTTCAAGTCTTCATTTTAGTCTGCAACATTTTTCCAGGTGCACTCCTTCTATTTCAAAGCTTTTTGTTTAGTTTGGTTTGCATTTCAAGGTGATTTAGTTTATTTTTGCATACTACAATGTGTTTTCAAACAAAGTGTATTTTCTAGGTTTTGCATTACTAGTTAGTTTGTTCTATCAATTTTCACCATTTAGGACATTTCATTTATGCATAATTCAATCCCATTAGCATTAATCTTGAATGAAACCTCAAATTTTTTGGATAGAAATACCTCTCTCCTTTTAGGTGAAAAACCCTAGAAGTGCAATAGAGCATCATTCTTTCCCATAAAATTTTTGGTTCGGATGTAAGAAGATTAAAAATGATTTAATAAAAAGTTAATTTATAATTCATCATAAAATTAAATTACCATGGTATCTGGCTCTGGATGCTCTTACGCACTTGGGCCAAACTCTAAATGCCTTGAATCAATCTACATATACAAGAGAAATAAGATTGAAATTAGATAAAAGTCTACAATTTAAAATTATTTAATTTATAATTTGTACTATAAGAGATTGTTCACCCTCTATTCGAAGACTTATTTGTAAATGCTCAGCTATGAGATGTGTCTCATTCTATAAAATAAAAAGAGTTTAACATGTATGAGCTCATATACATATATTCAATTTGAAATTTAATTAAAGTTATTCACAATGTATAATTTCTAATTGAATGTTGTAGACATGGAAAATATACATGCACCTGATCCTAATCCTACTAACATCGTTTCATCTTGAATCATACTCTCAGCTTATCAACACCTTTCCTCCCTTAATTTAATAAATCATTATTTATTTAATTAGGTCTTTCTCCCCATGTTGATTAAATTGATTAATCCTAAAATCCCTTTTAATTAAATAAATCATTTTATTTGATTAAGTCTCTAAAGTCTTCTTATTAAACTGAATAAATTAAATCTTATTTAATTTAATCTAACATTATCCTCTTTATTTAAATAGATCAAATCATTTATTTAATTAAGTCTTTTTTCTCAATTCTTGATTTAAATTAACTCATAAATGTAAGTCAAAATTGTTAAATCACCTAATCTCTCATTAAATTGATCAAATATTGATTAATTTAATCTCAATCACTAAAATCCTCTCGAGAATGCAACTTTCACAATAAATCAATTACTTCGATTTATTTAATTTCCTATTTTATGTCAACAAGGAATAAGGAAGGGATATTCCCTAACGTTTGAATTCAAAAAGTCCAAGTGGATGGGTACTTCCAACAAGGCATTCAATGCCTCTTACATGTCCTTAGCCTTGAGCCAAGTTACATTAACTCCATTTCCTTCTCCCTCCAACATGTCACATTCAAATTTCCAATTTGAATCCAATAGAATTTATCATGCACATTGACCATAATGTGCTCATTCCTCAACCATTCACATCTTGAAAAGTGGCACTTGGCCATTGGGTGTTGAATGATCCCACATTGCTCAATTCCACTCTCTCTTCCATTTTGTAAATCTATAAATGAGAGCCTCTTCCTCTCATTCTAACATCCACAATTTGAGTAAACTTACTATACTCAACTTCATCCTGAAGCATAACTAGTTTCATTTATTTCATAAAATTCTTAGCTAGGTTATGCAGATTTTTCATCATGGATATTGATTGAATCTTCATCAAGGTGGATCACTCATCAAATTATCAACAAAGCTTACAAAGGAGTTGGGAAAGGGCCAATTTCGACACACCAATTGGCACCAATTTCCCCATGGGATCAAGAGTTTGCTTGCTTAATTAGGATTTCATTTTTTTTTATGTCTTGTTCTCAGTTTTCCTATTTTGAGTATTTGTAAATGCATTTCATGGGGAATCCATCTTTTATCTTTCATATCAACTAACTAATTTGTTTGTTTGTCATGTCTATGTAGGAATAGGATTGGGGTTCACAAATGCAAATATAAAAAATAAAATAAAAATTACCATGATATCTAGCTGCTCTTCATGTCCTCCTTGAGGTGTAACTATGACTGATTTAGGGCAGAAAGTTATAGTAAAATATTCTTACAAGGTCAAACTTAAATCATGTATACTTGAATTAGGTTAAAATATATATTCAAGTTTGCACATTTTGTGTAGAAACGTTTTTAAACAACCTAAAATTCAGATGACTCATGAGTAGCCGTCACATCTAATTTTTTTTCGATCCCCATTCTCATTATCATGTCAACCTAGACATTCATATAGACATTTAGTTCACTTATAATATTTACAAGTATACATGCACATTTGATAAATAGTGAATTCAAAATTTTCATAATTGTAAAGTTATAATAATGTAAGTTAAATAAGTTACAATATAAATGTACCTTCCCCTGATCTGAGATGCTTGATAGTGGATGAGCACTCGACAACCCCTTGAGTGGAATCAACGTGGAATTCGATTGAGTCCTTTGAACCAACATAAATATTTCGAAACATATGTTCATGATTGAATTATAAATTATAAATTCAAGTTACAAAATTATTTCATATATAATTTGAAAAATTGAAATCAAAATACCCCATGAGGGTTGTTGACTTTGACTGGTTTCAACATATATACTCGAGGTCCAGATGATTTCCCTACCGTTTCATCTACACCAAATAGTTTGATTGTTAAAATGAATTGATTTTTTTTTTCATATATATGTTCTTGATTTTTTTTATAAATCTAGCATGCAGATGCAAATTTATACCTCTGTCACATTGTCCTCAAGGTGATGCTCTGTAGTAATAAATTCTATGAATTAACTGAGCCGACCAAATGATCCACTAGAATCTCCATGTCCACTTGAACTGGGTGCAGCTTGATCAGGTCCATAGCATAGCTGATGGAAACTAGTACATACATGTGGTGTCGACACTCATGGAGTGGTACTAGGACCAGATCCATAGAACACTCCCCCATCATTGTGATCTTTAGGCTCCCTAGCCGCTATCACAAAATCATGCTAATCAAGGTCTCCTATGAGCGTACTCGGGGATCCTAATGTCAATATCACCACATTGGTGCACATGTGCGGGAATGACATGACCAAGAGGAGAAACTAAGGGTTGCACATGCACAGGGAATTGGGGATCAAAACTTTATGCTACTCTCTATTGTGGCATGCCACCACCAACACCTTTAAATGATTTAAAATCAAAATAATTAGGCTTTTTCCCCAAAACAAACTCTACATATTGTTTCCTCAAAAAATATAATGGGACCACCAAATTAGTGTGTGGTGGATTGTCAAATACCATCCACCATCAATCCCAAAAATGTGTACTCATTTTTGGATGTATATACCACCTCATGGATATTCTAGATTCAGTGGCAAGAATGGGCTGTTGAGTATTAGGGTCGATAAAATAAGGTGCTAGATGGGATCCTTTTATTTTTAGGTCTAATTTTTTTTATATGAGATACCATCAACATAAAATTATCTCATATCCTCTCTATCTCATCGAATCCTACCTAAGTCATAATCAATAGACCAAATGGCATCAACAATGTTTTTCATTACAAATGCAAAATATCTCACATGTGGTGCAATCCATGCATCATTTTGCATAGCATTTATTTGGTTTTGAATGGATGCCACATTTTCATTGATACTTTCTCGGAAGCGAGCCTCATTTGATCTAGCAAGTGGCGGGGGTGGGATATGAGGTGGAGGGTTGGAGGCGGAGGTTGTTGTGGTGGTCGATTAATGATACCATCAATGTCAAATTGATCCATGATATCTATATAAGTGTTCACCTCTATTAAATTATAAAAAATTAGCATACAAACTTAGAAAATTATAATAAATAGTTAAATTTTAGATACAAATACAAATTGGTTTAAATAGGATGTGCATACATATACATACACATACATACATTGATTGAACTTGAGCATCTGCATACACATTTAAAAATTTAAGATGTACATACATTTAAAATAAAAAAATATGATGCATAATTCATGCATGCATCATTCAACTAAACTATGTGTACATAAAAATATAAAAATTTTATATTAGAACTATGTAATTTTAATACATGTACATACTAAAAATTAAACTTGAAACATTAAAAAAAGGCTCATTTATTTCTAACTCCTATAAATTACATTCTTCGAATAGGAGAAATCATGAAAGTAGATAGTCATAAAATACTATTATAAATTCATCATTAGAAGTTATTATATTCATAAATTCAACACTAAAACATATCCATCCAACCAAATTCATAAATTCATCACTAAAAATATCCATCCAACCAAATTCATAAATTCATCACTAAAAATATCCATCCAACTGAATTCAAAAATTCATCACAAAAAATATCCATCGAACCAAATTCATAAATTCATAACTATAAGATCATCATCTTAATTTATAGTGTTGTGGCTCTCTACTGCATCTCCTCATCTCTTTGTGGTTTCCTTTTCAAAATTAGACTTTCTCCTCTCCTCTAGCCATTGTTGATGCTCATCTAAGACCCCATCCATACCCCTAACAACATCAACAACATTTTGTATCTATGATACAAAATGCCTTAAAGGTTATGCGATATATTATTCATTTAGAATAACATTGATTTGATCTTGAATGAATCTGGGCATCAATCTTTGCTTGCAAGTGAGCACCACCAATTTCAGGTGGTGGAGGTGGGTGGAGGTGGAGGTGAAGGTGGTGGAGATAGAGGGTGTGGCGGTGGATTGCAGATACTATTAAATTGACCCATGATCTCTAAGAAATAAGTGAACTTGCATTAGATTTGTAATTTCAAAATGTAAGATACATGTTTAGGAAATACTCTTAAACCATTGAATATAAATGGCCTAATTGAATACAAATGATAAAATGTGTAAGACTCATTTATGTCTAAGGAATGTTACTTGAGTGAGATAAAAATTATCTATTAATATAGGATGGGTTAAGGGGATCTATGTATATAAAATGATATGGCTTAAGGGAATAAAATTTGGTGAAGTTTCCCAAGGAAACCAAATTTCATTAAGGTCATAGGACAAAATGAATTCTTTAGGGTTTAGGGTAATAGGATGGCTTAAGGGGATCTATGTAGTAAGTTTCTAGGACAAAATGGCATGAATTAAGTGAATAAAATTTGGTGAAGTTGCCCAAGGCAACCAAATTTCATTAAGGTCCTAGGACAAAATGATGGCTTTAGGGTCTAGGGTAATAGGATAGCTTAACGGGATCTATGTAGTAAGGTCCTAGGATAAAACAACATGCCTTAAGGGAATAAAATTTGGTGGAGCTACCCAAGGAAATCAAATTTAATTTTAACATCCTAGTACAAAATGAATGATTTAGGGTCTAGGGTTTAGAGTTTAGAGTTTGTGGTTTAGGGGGATCTATGTAGTAAGGTCCTAGGACAAAATGGCATGGCTTAAGTGAATACAATTTGGTGAAGTTTCTCAAGGAAACCAAATTTCATTAAGGTCCTAGGAAAAAATGATGGATTTAGGGTTTAGGGTTTAGAGTTTAGAGTTTAGAGTTTAGGGTTTAGGGCAATATGATGGCTTAAGGGGGTCTATGTAGTAATCTCCTAGGACAAAATGTCATGGCTAAAGGGAATACAATTTGGCATTGTTTCCTAAGGCAACCAAATTTCATTTTAAGGTCCTAGGAAGAAATGAATGCTTTAGGGTTTAGGGTTTAGGGTAAAGTTTGGGTGGCCCTTGGAATAATGGAATTGCAAGTTAGTGAACACCATTTTCTTTTGGAACGGTTCATTGAGATAGCTCTTGTTTCGACTGAACAACCACTCATGAAATCTATTTCATATTATAATCTTTCAAGATCTTATTATTGTTAAATTTGGTTGCCTTGGGAAACTTCACTAAATTTTGAGAACTTCTTTGATCCCCTTATGAAATGTGATATTAGGACCCCTTAAGACATTGCTTTAGGGTTTAGGGTAATAGGATGATAAGTAAGGGGGTTAATATTTTTGATTCATCACATATGTAGGAACATTAGTTTATGAATATTTTTGATTTTATGAATAGAGTCACTATTTCCTTAGATTACTTCTATGATGGAGTTATTTTCCGATATAATTATTGACCAAGTTTTATAATTCTCTAGCTAGATACCATGAAAAAATGGTTTTTATCCTAGGCTTCACACATATGTTTACTCATTGAAGATCCATAAAAATAGAATATATCACTACCATATAAGTATATAAATGATCATAAAATTATGTTGAGGTCTCTACTCTTCTAGTGAGTAAATTTAACTATCTACTCAAATTTTAGTAATCATGGTTTAAATTGTAACATATTATGGTATAGTATCATGTTGTAAGATAGTATGAATCATAATAGATGCATAAGGCCCATAGTATTAACTCAATTAAGCATAATCTATAATAGAAACATATAATTGAGCATAATCCATAATAGAAACACATAATTTATAACGATTCTAATGATCCACTAGTGCCACAAGTAAAGTTTAACATATTTTTTTCTAATCTAATTATATCTATGTTCATAAAATTTAATTGATTATGTCTCTTGACACACACTCTAACTTAATGAATACACATTACAATGTATAATATTTATCAAATCCTATTCCATTGTCAATATAAGGACCGTAGTTTACTATGTATCAACCTAAATCTATCGAATAATTTCTTCCATAGGAATTCCTACATACCTATCTCCATCAAATGCAAATGAAATTTAAAACATTTAAGCAATGCAAATGAATTTAAACTCCATTATCAAATATTCTTGAGCTTGAAATAAACGTTTTCAAATGCAATTTTTATTTATTTATTTCAATTTAGGGTTTTCAAATGCAATTTTTTTGTTTGAATTAAATTTAGGGTTTCAAGAAGCAATTAGGGTTTTCAATGCAATTATTCTTGTTTCATTTCAATTTAGGGTTTTAAAATGTATTTTTTTTGTTTGATTTCAATTTAGGGTTTCAAAAAACAATCGATTTTGAAATGCAAACTTTTTTTATTTCATTTCAATTTAGGTTTTCAAATTTATTTTTGTTGTTTCCTTTCAATTTAGGGTTTTGAAATGCAAGTTTTTTTTTCCTTTCAATTTAGGGTTTTTAAATACAATTTTTTTTTTTCATTAAACAATTTATGTTTCAAAGATAATTTTTTTCTTAGGATACGATTTAAGGTTGATATTTTAATTTCAATTCAATATCTTGAGGGTTTCATTTAATTTAATCTTCTTCTTCTTCTACAAATCAACATTTCATATATTTCAGTCAAATAAAAATACATAAAATACTAAATAAATTATTTTTTTTACTAAAATATCTTATTGTGTTAAAATTTAAAAAAAAACATGAAAAAAACAAAAAAATGGGGTGGAGGCTTACTAGGAGGTCGTTGTCTACTCTACGAAATTTAAATCCCATGCATTGAAGAAATTAATGAGTTTGATTTATCTGTAAAAATAAATACCACTTAAAAATGGGATCCTGACTTTCACAAATAAGGATTTTTTAAAAATGGGTTCCCATTTAGAATTTAGGCTCGGGAATCCAAAGCTAAATGAGATCCTGTTTTCAAAAAATGGAATCCCATTTATTAAAAAGCAGGATCCTATTTTTTGCAAGTCGATTTTTCTTTTTTTTCCTAAGGAAAAAACTTCCACGTTTCATGGACTCATCTTCTTGCTCTTACCCTAGAGTTCCACTAAAGCTCAATGCACATTGAATCAAAGCACCTCATAGTACTCTTCTCTAACATTATTTTCTTCACTGCATTCACATCATATTCACATGCTCGTCTTAAGAATTCACATCACTCTATTTTCTATAGTACATCTCACATCATATCGCATCACTAAAAAACTGAAAATGATGTTATATTTATACCATTTTCCATCCAAAAACACCTACAACATCAATTTGGTAGGCCTAATTAGATGTACAATGCATAAAAAAACTTGTCGGCTCAAGATCAAACACACACACAAACACTTCACACCATAAATTAAAACTTATAACACATCAAATAGGTCGAGGTTGACCTATACTAGCTCCCACATAACTGATCAACACTTCCTTTAACTTTGCATGACCCCAAACATTAGGTTGACACTATTTATGGGACAACACAAAATAAACCAACTAATTAAACATAAATTGACACTTGGACCTCCAAAACACATGTCACTTTGACTACACACTCATCTAACACTTGTAAAGATCAACAAATTCACTTAAAAAAATATTATTCCATAGTGGAATGTGAACCATTGCAAACATCCTCTTGTGATGATTATATTGTCATTGGAAAACCCGATATATTGTCAACCATAACTTTTGCACCAGAGGACATAACGATTTTAAACTTTGGATTTAAGGTTGTCCAACATGTACCAAAAATTATTTAGAACTAGAAAAAAAATACCTCAGGGTGATCCCACAATAATAGGTTACACTTTTTAGCCAAACTTGACATTTTAATAAACAAAATTCACCATATCTTCACTTTCTTACACCTATAGTAGATAAACCATTAAGAATTTGAAGATTAAGAAAACTAGTGATTTGTGAGATTTTGTGTTTAGATTGTAATTATATATTTTTTTTAAATAAATAAATAAATTGTGAATACTTTTATGTAATTTTTAATAACTTATTGTTTCTAAAAACCAACATTTTTAAAAAGTGATGTTTACTTTGGCCTGCATAACTTTTTTTATAGAAATGATACAATTATAATTTTTAAAATAGATATTTTTCACCCCAATATATAGTGCATGGATATTTTTTCATAATTTTTTGTTGCATATATTTTTTTTTAATTAATTTTCCAAGTCAGAGTAATTATAATTTGGACAGAGGTGTACTTCGGCCCACATAAATTTTTTTTATACATTTGAATTAACATATTCTATTTTTGTTGGAATAAGGACATCAATACCTAGTGCACATGTATTTTTTAGAATTTTTTTCTCTATTTTTGTATTTTTTCATATGTGTGAAATAAAAACCTTGATGTTCATTGAAAATCCTACATTCACAAGAAATAAAAAATAAATATAGTAATCAAATTAAATATATTTCAAATTATACTTTTTGGGAAGCCTATAATAAGGGCTACATTCTTGAAAAATATAAATTTTTGAATGAATTCATTTGATCCCCAAAAAGGTAAATCAAAAGTGTTTTTAATCAACATTTTGATAGGTGTAGAGGAGACTCCATTATAGGTATGGTTTAAAACTAATGGGGTTATATCCAAGGGGGTTTGATCTAATGGGATTTGATCAAACCCTCTTTAACTAAAATCCTTTAAATGGAACCTTTAAATGTTTAAATCATTATATTTTCCAAAAATATGTGATTTTAGGCGAAAATCAGGACGTCCCCAAAGTATAACCCATTATTGTGGCAACACCCCTCAATATGAACAAATGCAAACTAAAAACCTTATGCTCTATACACTAATAAATGTGTTTTGACACTTAGATAGATAATCAATCCATATGTTTTACACTGTAGAAAAATCTGTACATATCTATGCTAGATTAGCATCTTCATGGTCACTTATACTTCACCAACCAACTACACCTCCATGTAGACATAAAATCATAATGTTGACATCAATTAAAACACTATATAAGCTCATGCTCATGTTGTCAACAACTATACTAATGAAAATATCAAACTTCCAACATAAGTAGACCAACTGAAATCTAGCACAAAAGTATTCAAAGAATTTAGACTCAAAATTAGGTCCAAAATATGTACAAAAACCTAAAAAAAGGAGTGTGCATCTTGACACACATTCATGAGGTGAGAATCGCGAGGATCCATTGTTGTGATGGAAAATCAAGGCAACACATGTATTTCATGAGAATCATAAGGATCTATTACTGAGATGGATAATCAAGGCTCTACAAAACCCCCATTAAACTTTATAATATAGTGTAAGTACAAAATTCTCTCCATAAGGAACACACATAGAGTTTTTATGGCATTTATATGAGTGCATTTACATATTTATTTGTTGTTTTTGAGTTCTTACAAGTTTAGGTAATTTATGTTAAGAGGTGAAAAATTAAGACATATTATAAAATGAAAACGTTCCCCCTAAATTACAAATACTTGTTGGGTTATCATATAAGTTTGAGAAAACCACTAACTAATAATAATTAACCACTAGAGAATAAAAGAATAATAATTTGTCATTATTCCTAATAATATAATGTTGTTACTAAAGATGGAGTTAACTATATTGATTATTAACTTTAACACATAAGATGCTAGGGTTTTTTGAAAGCAAGAAATATGATTTAAATGAAGAAAAAATGTTAAAAGTAAGCCCGAGTCAATGGGTATAGAAGTCCACTTCATATGAAACACCTTTATCTCCATGCAAGTAAGACCAAGTCAAAAAATATTGGACGAAGAAACCACTTGAATTTAGATTGAATCATGCTAAGTGGTGAATCTTAATGCCAAAAGAGGAGTCGATTGAGTCTATTTAGAAATATTTAGAGCTATTGAATACAACCAAATGAAGACTCTTCACTCCATATGCCTCATTAGTTGCAGTTGTCACGTAGCATGCGGTGTGCTCTATACGTTACTTTCTCGCGCGGCCCGCTACAGAATGCTGTTGGTGTTAACTATAGATGGGGCTACGTGGGGGTAGGTAAATGAGGCGCAAATGAAGGTCAACTTTATTTTGCAGACCTTCACGCCTCCTTCCGAAGTCGATGTAGATGAATGGGTGTCAGCCTGAGAAATGAGGGAGGGTGATCTGAAGATGGCACACGTTGAGTTGATCTCCATGATGTGTCGCTCCTCCCCTACGATCCTCTCCTCTGCAACTCCTAACATGCAATCCTCAAAATTTATTGTTGCATTGACTACCATGCTAGTCTCTAGATTTAGCAATGAAACCCATGATGCATGAATGGGTAAAGAGCACGATGAAGGCTGATGAAAATATAGAGGGCGTGATGGGATGCGTTAATTAACTATAGTTTTGAAGATGCGGATGTGGTGCAGGCTCAAAGATGTTGGTAGGTCAGGCCTTGAAGAAATCTTCAAACAAAAAAATCAAACCTCTTTCTTGTAGGTCGAGTCTTTGAGAGGAGAAATGTTGCAGATTTGTGCCTGCATACAGGCCGATAGGCCACAATTCTTGCAATTCCTTTAAAAACCATGATCTGCAACTGCAAAGAGGCTATCGAAGTAGTCACCAAATTTCTTGCAAATAATTATGAACCCTCCAATAGAGATTAGTTTTACATGTAATAATATACTGCAAAGAGATTTGCAGAGGGCATATTGCCCCTCTGCTAATTTTTTTATTTGTTTTTACAAATAAATTACTAAACTATAGAATTTATGCACCTAATATAGATCTGCAAATAACTACATCTAAATTGAAATTATTTTTACATGCAAATCAAATTGCATGGAAATCTAAAATAGACTAGATGCATGTTTTTGGGAAGGGTTTTGTTGGATTTCTCTGATACCATGTTAAGATTTCCATCCAAGATCATAACAATAAAAAACTCGTGCTTCCAAAAAAATACTTGCACAGAGTGAGCCTAATTCACATTATCAAAGAGATTGATGAAAGAGGTTATTAGAATTTACAATATGACCTTGCATATATAGCAAAGGAAGAGGCAATCCACCTATCATGTGGATTGGCAAGTCTCTCATGATGTGTCAAAAATAAGTAGACAATTGTCCTATAGGTTTCAACCTTTGGATCACTTGGAATGTGCAAACCAACAACCTATTTTACCAAGTCATTAATAATGGTAATAAGTGTTGAATGACTACAAAAGTTACCTTTGAGGTGAGATTGAAATTCTTCCAACCTCAATAGGTATGCACATGAGGTTTACCAGACAACTAGGTAACCTCTAGGGACATAAAACATTGTACATTGACTTAGACAAGATGTTGTCTAACCTCATTAACCTAAGTGCACTTAAGTTATAGTGAATATATAAATTATTTAGTCTATCAAAAAATCATATAAATATAAGTCTTTCTCTCCATTTGAACACGTTATAAAATTTTGATCTCTTCAAAAAAGTCAAAAGGTAATTAAAGCGATTTCAAGAGTAGGAATAGCAACATATCTATAACACTTTTTTACATAACTCATGTCAACAACACATCAAAAAATTCATGTTTATACATAGTAAGATGTTTCATGTTTCATGTTTATTATTGTTTTTGATATTAAAGTAGGGGAATGGCCCCTTAACCCATGAGTTAAATAAAATAAAAAAATACAAAACAAAGCCCTAGAAACCTCAATCATCCAAACAATAAAAAGGAGGCACACAAACCTCAGATAAACACAAGCATAATAAAGTGCGGAAAAGACATATAGGGGCAACAACCCAGCACATAAAACACATAAGAGAAAGACAAACCACAAAAGACAACCACTAATCTTTGCACGTATAAATAAGGTCCTCATCTACCTTCAACCTATCCAAAACTTTGTGCTGGTATTTCTCCTCCATATTGTCAGTAGTTATAGTAGTTTGAACAACATCCTCTCTATATTTACCTTTCTTCTTCTTAGTTTTCATGATTTTAGTTTTTCTAGAGACCATGCCAAAGATGGGCCTGTTCATAATCCCATCAATAACTGAAGTGATCTTACCTATATCCTCCTCCAGTGTGGTGATCCTATCCTTCATATTATCATGATAATCATCAAATTTGGTACTCAAAATGCCACTTTTTAGCTCTTTAGTTTGATCATGTAAGCTTTGTAGGGCTCAAAGTGAGTCTCTGCCTCTTTGATAGAGTCTGATGGAACCCCTAAAAAATTCTTGGTTCCACCTTAAAATTTGTGAAAGGTATGGCTTGGTCCTCTGTGCCTAATTTAAGGTCACATTCTCATCACTGTGATAGGGTTTTATATCCATAAAACTTCCTCAAATTTGGCCTAAAAATAAACGCTTGGTCATTTTATAATTACATTGACCTATTCTCCCCATTCCCGGTCACTTAAGTTGTCACTTGTGCCATCGTGGTCATTGTTCTTATAGGCCCCTGATCTTAGGTTTGTCTGTCTCCTTGAGTTTTATCTATATTAAAGGTCAAAGGATTGATCTTGAAAACATGAATCCTTAGCCTTTGTCGTTATGGGTCAATATATCGTCTACCTAGGGTTCGCCCTTTTTTATGAATAACTTTTGTGACATGTGTGGAAATAAAGCTTCATGTTGGCCGTTTGATCATGAGAATCAATCTCGACCATTCCCTGTATGCCCGAGTTGGTTTATTGCTTCTTATTTTATTTGCACGAGATGGCTAGCTTCGACCATGTGTCTCATATAATGGTGGACCCAGTCCCCCTGGTAAAGCTGACTGGCACTTTTCAAAGAGGATCGACATCTGATTAATGGAAGACATGGCAATATCCGTATTGCTCCCCATGAGCCCATCTTGTTTTATTTTATATTATTTTAAACGCATGGGCTAACGGGTGATGGTCATATAGTACTGCTTCATAGTGGTGCCTAATCGTCTGTAGGGAATTGGATGTTGTTCGAGGAATGATCAACGGTATACATCACAACACATGTTATCATTAGGGATTTTCCCCATCCTCCCATCCGTCTACAGTAGTAAGAAAGGATAGTCATATGAGCTAGTAGGTGGTGTGACACCTGTCAGTTTATGGGGCCCAATTTGTTTTGAAGATGAAAGCTTATTATGTGGAGGATGAAATCGACGACCGATGGCAGAAGATGTGGCTCAATCTTGACCACTCCCCACCATCTTGTGTGGGCCCTGCTTATGTCCTATATCTTTTGACGGACAAGAAGGAAAGTGCCATCTAGACTTTCTAAAAGGCTCTGTTGGGTTCTAATAAAGTTGGAATACTTCCAAATTTGGCTGAAAAGATACTATTTCTAAATTGCATTATTTTCAGCTTTGTTCTTTAAGGCACATACTTGATATTTGGGTCATTAGTCCAGAATAGCCATTGATACGTGTAGAAAAGGTGAAAACAAAGGATGGTAGTGTACGAATTGATATTTTTAAATCGGATCAGGATCAATCCCCATTGTTTTTGACAAGAAGAAATACAAGTGAAATAATTCCTATGGGTGAGAGGGTTAATATGGCAAAAAAAATTAGTTAATGCTAAGTACAGAGAAGATGTTTATCTACTCAGAATTTTTCTGATTTAAAAAAGCATTAAAAGCACAATTAAAACTTAATTATAAGTGGTTGCATAGTAATATACCCATTGATTTATCTTTTAAATCATGATCAATGGTTAAGATTAAAAGGATCAAGGAAGACTGTTGTCAATTTGTGCACATAAGCTTTTTTTTGAAGAATTAATTGTTGGCACACTTGCATAGCTCACTATAAGAGGGGCCGATTTTCCATATTTCTCATTCATAAATTGCATTGAGTTTGAGTCTGAGAAAAAAATTGGTAGATGTCTTATGTGAGGATGAGTAAGTCTGAAGAGTCTGTTAGGCTAGTTTGGAGGTCTAGGAGATTAAGTTTTCTTGAGTCTAAGAAGAATGCTCATGAGAATGAAGTTGATACACAGGGAGCTCCTAATGCACCAAAGAATAAAAGAGGATGCAAAAAATTAAAGAAGTATGGTGTCAGGAGCAAGTACCGCTTGATGAACCAAACTGTTTCAAAAGAATTAGTCAAGTTCAAAGGGAAGGAGTTGGTGGAGTACAAAAGAAGACAAAGAAAATGTGCAAGTATCGTAGGGATTATCAAGGAAAACTTAATTATTCTAGTGAGTTTTCTAATAGCCCTCCAGACAATGAGGGTGACACTAACTTGGAAGGCGATTATTATCCCCTCTCCTTGATACCATCTGATGATTCTAACAAGGTGGTCGTGACGATTCCTCCAATTCCACCACGAACAAGGCGTGGGCTAGTATCCTTTGAGGCTGACGACTCTGAGTGATGACTACTCCCTATTTTTTTTTATGACACCATGTCCCTTTTGTCAGGATTATCCTATTCAACATTCATGTGGTTTCTTGTTTCTAGTGTTGATGTGGAAATATTTAGGGCTAGCGTATAGGAGAGGTGCCAAACTTCCTAACACTGGGTTACAAGCATGTTTTTGCTGCGGCTGCTAGTGGAGAATCTTCTTTGGTCGGACAAGATACAGATGTTGCTGCTACAACCAAATTTTCCTTTTGAGGAGCTGGCATGTCTACATGTAGGGGATGTTGAATGTGGTCTTTTACTCTTTTATTTTCCTCAATGATTACATGTAACTAACTAGGGATGTCTCAAATTTTGGTCCAAATTATCTTGAAATGAAATGAAATGTAAAAGTAATTGAGCCTATTGCTTGTTGATCCCTTTTTCTATAAAAGGAATTTCTAGGCTTATTACATTTGGTCAAACTTTTAAGTTTCAATATGGTTTTAGTTTACATTCTAAGCTAAGGAAAGGAATTTTGAATACAATATGGATAAATAGGCTGGTAGATGGTCTTGGGAATGAATTCCTTTATGTAAGAATATTAAATGGGTTTTATATAGACTACTGATATAGAAACAAATATTTGTCTAGAAAAAATACTCTCCTATGTATAGTTCTCACAAGTTATGAATGAAAATACTAATGGTGTTGTCATTTATCTTCAAATGGTTCCAATTTGAGTTTATGCTTCTATTCTCAGCTTTAACTCAAAGAGTTGATGAAAATGCTTGAAGAGGGTGTAGATTTAGTAAGAAATAGCTTAGGATTGGTAAGAAGTGATTGTTTCTTTTGGGCATTATGAATTTTCATAAAATACAAAGTAATATGAAGAGAGTTCACCTATCTCTAAAATTTAGTTTAGTTCATGTATTATAGATTCTTACATATTTTACTCTATTGCTCCAATTGATGAGACATTGGTTAGTTTATTAGAAAATATTGCATTAAAAATGAGTAAATAGCATACCTAACCATGAACTTAAAATAAGAACAATATTCATTTAAAAATCCCTTTTCAAATATTTGTGTGGGTTGGGAATATCTTTGATTCGTAGCAAGTAGGTAGTCACTCACTTAAAGGATTCACCAAATCTTTAGTGAGGTGGGTTTTATTTGCATTAACTAGGAATCAATCTTTGTATATATATGTTATTAGTTGTATAGACTTCATGAAGACATATTTGGGATTACCCTCCTTGGTTTAACAGAGCCAAAAGTGAAGGAGTAAGGATCACAAAATCTTGGGCTCGTTGTGTTGGCCACTAACCTTACAATTTCTTCATTATAAGAGATGCAAATTTTTTAGAGAATTGTTAGCTTCAGCTGGAAAAATCACCAGTAGAAATGGCAACTCTGCTAGGGACAACTTTAAATTATCTAGTTGCAGACTATGAATCATAGAGTCAAGAATTTGATGAATCTAGACATTTTTGTTCAGATATAAATTTTCAAACCTGGAAGTAAGTTCATTACAACAAAATTTCAAAAAATAAATAAATTGTGTGACTCTGTTATGGGAAAAGACTCAGAAGGAAAATCATTTTTCAAAGAGTTTCATAATTCTTGAAGTTTAGTCCTATTGATGGGTGTTTTGCACCTTCTCAACACAAGCAGTGCACAAGCGCACTACCTCTCTTGAAAGGTAATTTCCTACAAGAAAGTTGCAGAAAATCACCCCAAGGTCCCTCAGGTGTCAGGTCATGACAATGCTTGGAATAGTTCAATTGGTTGACGTGTTTTGCTAGTAACACAGCACCAACCTTTATGGTTTACCAAGCATGGGAAGTTGGGTCTCCAAATGGAGTTTCAAGAGTGTTGGAAGTGAATGAACAGTGGCTACCCACTCAAAATAGCAAGCCAAAACTCATCAAGTTCATCAGATTTAGCTTTGTTATGATGCTTTGAATCCTACTCTAACAAAGGACTAGAAGAAATAGCAAAAAGGAAAGGGTAAAGAAAATTGTTCTAAATCTAAGCATGAATGAACAATAACGATGGTGGCTGCTATAGTAGACAAACTTCCTAAGCTGGGTTTTGCTTGACCAAGAGAACCTACAACTACACAAAACTAGTGCGATCTTCTAAGGTCTACTAATTTTTAGATTGCACATGCACATAATGAACATGCAATAAAACTAAGTTGCAACAATGAAATATGGAAGCCTAGGCTAACTTTGCACAACAACTTTTCATCAACAAGTGCCAAAAGTATGGGCTGAAAATTCATCAAATACTATAACAACAAACACCATTATCACATCCATTCAAGAAACTAAAAACTATGTCTAACATGGGAGTTGAACCATGCATGCATAATGAAAAAACTCAAAAGAAACACCCATAAATCATGCAATGCTTCTCTCTATTGCTATAAAATTCCCTTCACACCAGTTCTCCAACCATTTACAAATGATGGGCAAACCCCTATTTAGTGTTTTTCCAAAGCCCAAATGAATGGCTAGGATTAATTTTCATTGTGTGGCCCAGGTTTGTTTTACATTAGGGTTTGACCTACCCCCATTATATAGGAATTTAAAATACATCATTTGTCTCATTCCTATTTTGTTATCTAGTGACCTTGGCACTGTAGTAGTTTTGTCATCTAATTGATTTCCCTTTTACTGTAGTTGGAACTACTTAAATGCTGCCCCTTATTTGATGGATCTACAACATTCTTCATCCGATAAATAGAATCTTGCTAGCAGATTTGTATTATCGAATAGAAAACATGTCATTCCTGATTTCAGTAGACAACTCTTGACAATCATCATCATTTTGGTGAAATAAAATAGTTTCCTCCATCGCCCCTTGTATGTTGGTGCTTTAATTGATCCATTACTCCCTCAAACATTCTTAAAAGTACCTGTGCCATAAGATATCATGATTTAGATCCCAAAAAATGACAAATTTCCCTCATTTAAAGAATTAAAATGTATCAAATTATAGTCCATCAAGAATTTTTGGAAAAACTTTCCATTTTTGAAAATTTTCCTAGTTTAGGAAGAAAAATCAATTTTGGGAACATTTGCATTCTAGAAAATTTCCATTTTTGAAAAAAAATCTATTTTGGGAAAGATTTTCGTTTTAGGAAAAATTCCATTTTTTGGGAAATTCTCAATTCGAGATAATTTCCATTGGACATTTTGAGAAACTTTCCTTTTTGAGAAATTGGATTTTGGGGAGATTTCACTTTTGAGGGCCAAAGCGATGCAAAGGAAGGGAAGTGGGAAATCAACCAGTAGATAGTCGGTGGACGGAAGGCAAAAGGCGAACGACAAATGAAAAAACCGAATGCGGAGCCTGCTAGGTGGGGGGAAGTCAACGATCGACCACCCTTAAAAAGGGTGATCCACACATGGTGGCCCTCAAGGAGACTCTCACAGATGGAAATGGAGGGACGGCGACCCACAAGGGAAGTTCCCATAGACAACGACGAAGGGACACTGGCATGCAAGAAGATTCCTATAGACGAGAACAAAGGGATGACGACCCGCAAGGGAAGCTCCCATGGATGGGGACAAAGGGACGACAGCTCGCAAGGGAAGTTCCCACGGATGGTGATGGAGGGATGATGACCCATAAGGGAAGTTCCCATGGATGAATATGGAGAGATGGCAACCAACAAGGAGACTCCCATAGATAGTGACAGAGGGATGGCGGTCCGCAAGGGAAGTTCCCATGGATGGTGATGGAGGGATGGCATCCCGCAAGGAGATTCCCATGGATGGTGACAAAGGGATGGTGGCCCATAAAGAGATTCTCATGGAAAAGGACCAAGGGATGGCTAATCGCAAGGGAAGTTCCCACAGATAGCAACAGAGGGATGACAACATGCAAGGGAAGTTCCACAACTTCACAAAACTTAGTAAATTTTATATTTTCCATTTTAACATGTGGGAAAAGGGGGAGAAAGAGTGCCGAGATGTATTTCCTTTTGACTCATTTTGAAAAATGTGGAAATTTGGGAGGGGGAAACCAAAGGGTCATCGCCCTTTTTAAATGATAATGAGAACACGACGACCCACACACGGTGGCCCGCAAAGAAAGTTCCCACAACGATGGAGGGGTGGTGACCCACAATGAAATTTCTCTAATGTCTAAAGACATGCGAGACTTAATGAAAACCCCTTTATACATGTGAAGTCATTCATTGTATGGGTCCTAGATGATGAAAACTTGAAGTTTGCACCCCTTTTTGGAAAGGTGGAGATTTGGGAGGGGGAAGGCGGAGGGTCATCGCCCTTTTGAAATGAAAATGAGCACATGGAAACCCACACATAGTGGCCCACAAGGGAAGTTCAAAAAACAATGATAGAGGGATGACAACCCACAAGCAAAGTTCCCATGACGATGGAGGTATGGCGACCTACAAGCGAAGTTCCCATGGCAATGGAGGGACGACAAACTACAAGGGAAGTTGCCATAGTGATCAAGGGGCGGCAGGCCACAATGAAATTTATGCAACTTCCTGAAACTTAACAAAACCTTGGCAGTTCACTTAGGCATCATGAAAAAATCCAAAATCTATAGGCAAATTTTCCCCAAAGTCAAAAATGAAGGAAAGAGCGAAGTCAAGTGAGCAGAGATCCAATTCGTAGGAGCAAGGAAAGAGAAAAAGGGGGGCCCCGCAAAAGAAAAAAACTTATCAAATTAAGATAGGTAGACTTGGTCAAATGGAACTTTAGTAATTTTAAGGCATATGACCAACCTAAGCTTGGGAATAAGGGCACACAAAATGAGGTGAGAGAAAAGCAGCCCACCAGGAGAAAAAACGACCCCTAGGAGCAAAAGAAATGGGGTACCTACCTTCCCTACCTTCGGCAAGGCACATGTGAAAAATATGCACAACAAGTCCTTTGTGAAGAGAGGTGGTGACTCTGTTCTAGAACTTGATGAATATGTCAAGAGAATTTCAAATATACAAATATTTCTAGCTAGGAAGAAGAATTTTGGAAAGTTGCAACATATCCAAGGATTCTCCATATTTTGGTTTTCAAAAAGCATAAATCTATATATGAAAACAATATTTGTAAGACTTAAAAAAAAATTGATTCCTTATTAAGTGGAAATAAGCACTAAGAAAGGGAATAGTGGAAATTGGCTCACATACTTTTGTAATACTATCTTGTAACCTCTATTATGAAGTGAAGTATGTAATATTTTTGAAGAAACTCACTTTAAATTTTTCATTATGAAGGCTTAAGGTCATATTGCAAAAGAAATTTGAAGTACCCTATGTAACTCCAAAGTTGATAGGAAAAGGTTTGTGAGGGTATAATAAATTGTATCATCAATCTATGCATCCTAGTGTGTATCCCCTCCCATATAATAGAAGAAGTTTTCACATTGAAAGATACATGGCAATAAATTTTGATGGTATCTATGGTTACCTAAATTTCATTCCATATAAAATCATAAATGAGCTACCAAACTTCAGTGGTACAAAGTGTGAATCAGAAAGTAAGCATTTGGAAGAATTCAACAATTTAATGGATGACTTTGAGGAAGATCATGAGGATGTAATTATGAGGTTGTTTGTTCAGTCCCTAAAGGGAGATTCAAAAGATTGGTTCTTTGATTTACCAACACACTTCATTTTTTCTTGGGATGAGTTCAAGGTAGTGTTCATGGAGTAGTTTGGTGAAAGAACTAGTGCTAGCTCAATGCTAAATAATTTTATGAGTATTGAGAAGGAAGAGGTCAAACTTGTTCGAACCTTTAACTAGAGATTTGCTAAAACATTAAGGGATATTCTTGAGTTCTTAAAGTTAAGTGATATAGTATGTTTGGTTGTTTATTTGTGATATTTTGATAGTAATATCAGTTATCTATTGAGAGAAAAGGATCTTAGAACCTTGCATCAGGCATATGGGATAGCCATGAACATTGAAAACAGCCTGAAATATGGAATACAAATGAGTTTTTTGTCTACAAGTGTTTTCTTACCTAAGACACCAAATGTTGATGAAAGGTGTAAGTCAAAAATTAAAAATGATGGTAAGAATACTTACACCCCTATTGTTTCATCTTACACATCATTCCATAGTGCTGATCACATAGATCTCCAAACAAATTTTCAAAAGGCTACATGCATTTGTAATCATACAGTCTTTGTCCAGGCGCTATATTGCATAAGGAGGTGTAAAGGAGAATCAAAATGTGATTTCTATGCAAGATTTATGAATACTCTAGCTAATATTCATGAGTGTCACAGACGTAAAAAATTCAAAATGAATTGATTTATTTTATGAATCTTATGAACCAGGTTTGAGTTCTCTATCAAAGGAGTTGAATCATGTTAGGATTAACCAAGTGTGTGAGTACATTTCTTGTTGTGAAAGGATTAGAGGTGATTAGCAAAAGGCTATTATTTTTTTAGTTAGCAATGATAATGGTTATGCTGCTCCATATGAGTCAAGTAGTGAGACATCACTTAAAGAAGAATGGAGTAGAGAAAAGACAAAAAATGTACACCTCAATAAAGCAAGTAAAATGAATGTTACAATTATTTTGAATATTCTAGAACTTGTTGTCCTATAGAAGACATAAGATTGAGCATTCAACCTGAAAATTTTGAACAGGGTTACAATATTTATAATTCCTCTTGTTGTAATAATGATGGTGGCATTGAGTGTGATAAATGTTTTGTTGATGATGATTACCCACATGAAGTGGAAATTGAATATTTTGCTTCAAATAAGGAATATGATGATAATGATGAGAACACATGTTTTCTTGAGAAGGAACAATTTTATTCTTATGTAGAGTTTTTAGAATATGAGTGAGAAATGTTTTAACCACTGATGATGAGAGTAAAGTTCAAAATTTGTCTATATGCTCTTGTAGTGATTATAGTGATTATGAGTGCAATGATGAACTAAAGGATTTGGACCTTCATGTTGAGGAGGCTGAGGCTCTTATGTCAGAAATAAATATATTGGAAAATCCATTGTTTGATGAGCCTCCATCTTCACTAGAGATGAGAAATGATGACACTTATTGGTGCAGAGATAATCAACTCTTTGTTGAAAAATATGATGATTCATTTGATGCAAAGTTAGAACATGGCCTTAAGAAAACAAAGGAACATGTTGATGAGCTCTCTAAGGGAATTTCCTATGAATGTTTCACATTTGATACAGATGATTCCAATAAGGTTGAGTATCATGATGTCGGCTACTTGAAGGAGTATGAGTACTTACAGTTTCCACTTTAGCTGGAAGGAATTTTGATGGAACATGACAATGAGATGAAGAGAAAGGAATTTTATTTTTAGTACGAACATGTTTCATATGATGAACATAACACATATGTGTCATATGATGATGAAAGTTTTCAGATTATGCCTGATTATATGGTGAGGAATGAAAAAGATTACACTGGCAATGGCATGCCTAGAAACATTGTGAGAGATGTCAGTAATAGTGTATATGATTAGGTAGGTTTCGGTAGTGACCATATTTTTCTACTTGTAGGAAGGTTGTACATGTTGCAATTGTATGGTAGAGGTACTTGTGGATTGAAGGAAATCAATTCTCTTAATAGGATGGTTTTTGACAAGGGCAAGAATTCTCCCTAAGTTTTAATCGTCTGGTGCCACTAATATTGAGATGAAGCTAAAATTTGTACCTCAAAAGAAGGTTTCTAGCTGAGTGGACATTGGATTTCCCTTTTCAAGTCTCTTGTCCTATGTATGATTGTGTAAATGTTTTGTTCTTTTTGTTTTTGTTTGTTTTCATTTTGCCTAGTTGCCTGGTATGCTCTCCCATAGATTCTAGGATCTCACCATGGCTACAAGAGGCATGTGTCCCCAGAACCTAACCCACTAATGGAACCCCTCAAAAAATTCTTGGTTCCACCTTAAAATTTGTGAAAGGTTTGGTTTGGTCCTTTGTACCTAATTTAAGGTCACATTCTCATCAGTTTGATAGGGTTTAATATCCATCAAACTTCCTCAAATTTGGCCTAAAAAAAAAACCTTTGGTCATTTTAAAATTACATTGACATGTTCTCCCCGTTCTCGGTCACTTAAGTTGTCACTTGTGCCATCCTGGCCATTTTTCTAACCAGCCCCTAATCTTAGGTTTGTTGGCTCCTTGAGTTTTTTCTTTATTAATGGTCGAAGGATTGATCTTGAAAACATGAATCCTTAGCCTTTGTCATTATGGTTCAATATCTCATCTACCTAGGGATGGCCCATTTTTATGAATAAATTTTGTGGCATGTGTAGACATAAAGCTTCTTGTTGGCCATCTGATCATGAGAATCAATCCTGACTATTCCTCGTATGCCCATGCTAGTTTATTGCTTCTTATTTTATTCACACGAGCTGGCGGGATTTGACCACGTGTCTCATATAATGGTCAACCCAGTCTCCTTGGTAAAGATGACTGGCACTTTTGAAAGAGGATCAATGGTTGATTGATGGAAGATGTGGCCATATCTGTACCGCTCCCTATGATCTCATCTTGTTTTATTTCATATTATTTTAAAGGAACGAGCTAGCAGTTGATGGACACATATTACTGCTTTATAATGGGGCCTAATACTCCACAAGGCAGTGGATGTTGTTTGAGGCATGTGATAAGTGGTATTCATCACAACACATTCTCATTAGGGCTTTTCCCTATGCTCTTGTTTCTCTACAATAGTAAGAAAGGATAGTCATATAGGCTAGCGGGCGGTGTGACACCTATCACTTTGTGGGGCCCAATGGGTTTCAAAGACAAAAGCTTATTGTGTGGAGGATGAAATTTATGGTTGATGGTAGGTGATGCGGCTCAATCCTGACTACTCCTTGCCATCTTGTGTGGGCCCTTCTTATGTCTTGTATCTTTTGATGGGAAAGCGGTCAAGTGCCATGTGGACGTTCTAAAAGGCTTTGTTGGGTTCTAATAAAGTTGGAATACTTCCAAATTTGGCTAAAAGGATACTATTTCTAAAATGTGCTATTTTTAGCTTTTTTCTTCAAGGTGCATGCTTGAGATTTCAGTCATCAGTCTTAACAACCATTGATACATGTGGAAAAGGTGAAAACAAAGCATGGCAGTGTATGAACTGATATTTTGAGATCAGATCAAGATCAATCCCCATTGTTTTAGACAAGAAGAAATAAAAGTGAAATAATTCCTATAGGTGAGTGGGTTAATGTGGAAATAAAGTTTTAATTGATGCTAAGTATAGAGTAGATTTTTATCTATATGGATTTTTTTTGATTTAAAGGAGCATTAAAAGCACAATTAAAACTTAATTATAAGTTGTTTTATAGTAATCTACCTATTGATTCATCTTTTAAATCGTGATCAATGGTTAAGATTAAAAGGATCAAGGAAAACTATTGTCAGCTTGCATGCACAAGATTTCTTTCGAGAATTAATGGTTGGCACACTCGCATGGCTCGTTATAAGAGGGACCGATTTGCCATATTTCTCATTCATAAATTACATTGAGTTTGAGTCCGGGAATACAATTGGTAGATGTATTCTGGGAGGATGAGTAATTTCAAAGAGTCTGTTAGGCCAGTCCAAAGGTCTAGGAGATTAAGTTTTCTTGATTCTAAGAAGAATTCTCATGAGGATAAATTTGATACGCAGGGAGCTCTTGATACACCAAAAAATAGAAGAGGACGCAAAAAAATTAAGAAGTATGGTGTGAGGAGCAACTACGGCCTGAGGAACTGAATTGTTTCAAAAGAATTAATCAATTTCAAAGGGAAGGAGTTGGTGGAGTGTGAAAAGAAAACAAAGAAAAGGTGCAAGTATAATAGGGATTATCAAGGAAAAAATAATTCTTCTAGTGAGTTTTCTAATAGCCCTCCAGATAATGAGGGTTACACTAACTTGGAGGATGATTAATATCCCCTCTCCCTAATACAATTTTGATGATTTTGATGAGGTGGTGGGGATGGTTCCTCTAGTTCCACCATGACCATTGCGTGGGCTAGTATCCTTTGAGTCTGCCAACTCAGAGTGATGACTATGCCTGATTTTTTTTTTTGATGACACCATGGCCCTTTTGTCAAGATTGTCCTATTCACCATTCATTTGATTTCTTATTTCTAGTGTTGTGGAAATATTTTGGGTTGGTGTATAGGAGAGGTGCCAGACTTCCTAGCGCTAGGTTATATGCATGTTTTTGTTGGGGCTGCTAGTGGAGAATCTTCTTTGGTTGAAAAGGATGGGGATGTTGCTGCTACAACTGAATTTTCCTTTTGAGGAGCTGGTGTGTCTACATGTAGGGGATGTGGACTGTGGTCTTTTACTCTTCCATTTTCCTTAATGATTGCATGCAACTAACTAAGGACGTCTCAAATTTTGGTTCAAATGATCTTGAAATGAAATGAAATGTAAAAGCAATTGAGCTTGTTGCTCTCTTATTCTATAAAAGGGATTTTTGGGCTTATTACAGTCGATCGGACTTTTAAGATTCAATAGGGTTTTAGGGTAAATTTTAAGCTCAAGAAAGGCATTTTGAATAGAATATGGATAAATAGGATGGTAGATGGTCTTGGGAATGAATTCCTATATGTAACAATCTTAAATCGGTTTTATATAAACTACTAATATAGAAACAAATCTTTTTCTAGAAACAAGTACTCTCCCATGTATATTTCTCACAAATTATGAATGAAAATACTAATGGTATTGTCATTTATCTTCAAATGGTTTCAATTTTAGTGTAAGCTTCTATATTCAGTTTTAACTCAAAGAGTTGATGAAAATGCATGAAGAAGGTGTAGATTTTGTAAGAAATGGCTTAGGATTGGTAAGAAGTGATTGTTTATTTTGGGCATTATGAGTTTTCATAAAATGCAAAGAAATAAGAAGATAGTTCACCTATCTCTAAAATTTATTAGTTCAAGTATTACAAATTCTTACATATTTGACTCTTTTGCTCTAATTGATGAGACACAAATTAGTTGATTAGAAAATCTTGCATAAAGAGTGAGTAAATAGCATACCTAACCATGAACTTAAAAGAAGAACAATATTGATTTAAAAATCCTTTTTCAAAAAGTTGTGTGGGTTGGGAATATCTTTGATTCGTAGCGAGTAAGTAGTCACTCACTTAAAGGATTCACCAAATCTTCAGTGAGGTGGGTTTTATTTGCATTAAATAGGAATCAATTTGTGTATAAATATGTTATTACTTGTATACATTTCATGAAGACATATTTTGGATTACCTCCCTAGTTTAACACAGCCAAAAGTGAAGGAGTAAGGATCACAAAATCTTGGGTTTGTTGTGTTTGCCACTAATTTTACAATTTCTTCATTATAAGAGCTGACAATTTTTTTAGAGAATTGTTAGGTTCAGCTGGAAAAATCACCAACCAAGT
Organism: Sequoiadendron giganteum; assembly: GCA_007115665.2. NCBI lineage: Eukaryota > Viridiplantae > Streptophyta > Pinopsida > Cupressales > Cupressaceae > Sequoiadendron > Sequoiadendron giganteum. Next base: position 214,299,821 of record CM021108.1, read on the forward strand.
CCTCCATATCTTCATTAACATTAACCTTTTATTCCTCCCACTCTTAATATTTGGCTTCCATTTCCACATCTTTATTATGCTCTGAAGATTCGTTCTCCCTAATGTACTCTTCAACTTATTCCACACTAATTTCCTCACCTTCCTCTTCTTGTTAACTATTGTCCATTATTTTATCATCATCATTGGGAAGAAACTCTTCATCGAAAGAGCCTAAACCCATTTTCTCTAGAGCCAAATTCAAATACCTTTGTTATCCTTGCTCTTATTCTAACTAGCACTAGCTAGCTTGGAAAATATCCTCTCTTGACCTACTACTAGAAATATACTTAAGGAAAGGTTTGAACTCATCATTGATTTCAATAGAGATATAACTAGAGGGACAACATTTTTTATTTTTGGGATTGGGAGAGGACAAAAATAATTTCCTTTTCTTAGGGGTGACATTTCTAGAAACAATAATAGAGGAGGGATTAGCCAAAACAACATAAACAGGAGATTAAATTTTGGGTTTGGAGTTTAAACACAATGGGGTGTATGTAGGGACATAAACTATTTATTTTCAATTTTTTATTTCCAGGGGCTTAACAGTGGACGTAGCTTTTCATTTCGGGGTGGTGTCAAGAACAAATTTATATAGAGAAAGAATTTATACCTGATGGAGGGGTAGAGATTATCCTTTAGTAATGCATGATGCTAATGAAGATAATAGGTGAAACAACGAAAATAGTGTTCCATCTTTTGGGAGCTAGAACACAATTTAGGTGTTTAGGGGACCTATACCTATTTCCCTCAGGTTTCATTCAAGGAAACCTTATGGATCTCAATCAAAGGATAAGAATGGTAGAAAGAGATCTCCTAAAGGTTGTCCTAGGGTCATATCATGAATTAGTGAGGGGATCACTAGCAAGCTAGGATTGGAAAGACTAATGAAATGCAAGATATAATGTTTAAATCTAGTAATGCACAAAACTTGAATGAATGATCTAGAAATGCATATAAATCAAAAAAAAAGGCTACAAAATTAGAGTTGTGTACCCATAAATATTTAGAGGCTTGAATGAGAACTAGAAATGCTGAAAACACTAAAATTTTGGCCCATTGGGACTCAAACACTAGTCTGGGCATATTAGTCCTAGATCCGGGTTTCTGGTCTAAAACAAGTTTATCAAAAAAGGGTATCTAGAACTACAAAAATGTAGAAAAAATGCCTGTAGTGGGACTCATACACCCCTTTCGGCATATTAGTCCCATTATAATTTTTTGGGAATCCAAAGGTTATATCTCTACTCCAATCTCTACTTTTTTCTTCCAAACTGATTTATAGATCTGAAACCTTCATTTCCGACCTCTAGATGATTTTTTGTGAAGATAGAAACCTTGCAAATGAGGGGAAAACTCCAATAACTTTCTCCAATATTGTAGCCCAATCTCCAAGGGATATTCAAGCTTCAAGATCTACAATCACACCTATAGAGAGAGAGAAAAACATTGTTTATTTGTTACTAAATGGGGGTTTGTCTTGGTTAAACTCCTTTAAGGTAATTAAACCAAGTGATGAGATAATGAAATAAGGACATGAAACATGAAACATAGGACATGAGACATGGACAATTATACTGTTTATCATCAAAGCTTGCATGTCTCAGAAAGTCTTATGGGAAATTTTATGAGTGGGGGACAATATGTGCCTCATTGAATACCTCTGAAATTTTTATATAAAGTCAACTCTTCTTTGAGTTTTGGGCAAAGAGTAGAAAGAAATTTGAATAGAAAAACATTAAAAGTGGTGATACACCAATGCTTTTACAACATTTCAAAACCACAAGTTTCCTTCTATGAGTGATATTATAGACACAAAACACCACATCCCTTCATTGTTGGGAAGAGAACAAATAGTATAGGCTCGATACAAGCACATATGGAGTCATTCAATCAACCCACATGAAGTGCATATCAAGATCCAACCAAAAATAAAATTTCAAGAATTAATAGAAAACGTCCAAAAGCAATATAAAACCTTCATCTTGATATAGCATATCATGAAGAAACGACAATCTTCAAAGAAAATAGAGAAGTCCAATGACAGTCTAGTTTCTATAGATTATAAGTTACTTATATAAATAAAAAACATGGAAAGCCAATAATCAAACTATTTAGATTAAGCAATATATAGTGTTCTATTTTGGACAAAGATATAAAGAAAGAAATATTGATAAAGACCATATCATGCATAGTTTCAAATATTTCCTCAAAATAACTTGTACTTCAAACATAGATGAACCTTAAAACAAAGATCAGATTGTAATTTGATAATAGTTTGATCATATGAAAGATATAACATGCCAGAGTGAAGCAGTGTTCTGTAAACTTTAAAAAAAAAAAATTCTACTAACTATGAAAAATAAGGAAACTTTTCCAATAGGAAAAGTTTTTGGAACCCTTTCTTCATGTTGTTGTTCCCAATATATAGCTGCCAAGGAGAGAGAAACACCAACCTCATTCAATACTAATGACTACTAGATGTCCAAACCTGATAGCTTGGAAATCTGATCCAAGATCTTTCGTTGAGTTGCTACAATCCTACTTACCAACTTTCAACTTTTGGGTATGTGCAAGATCATCATGGAAAAAGTAGGCCCTTATTTGGCAATAAAATTTAGAAAAATCAGAGTTAGGCAACTTGACGTTAAAATTTGAATAAGTTATCTATATTATTTCAAAAATATGTAAGAATAGAATTTGTAGCAAATTGAATTTAGTTTCTAAACTACTAGGTTTATTTAGAAAAAAATATATATATTTGGTGAGAATTTATAATTTCAATGCAGTAGAACTTAAATTTCATGGAAAAAATAAGAAGTAGGTGTCTATTTGACCACCCTAACCACAATAAAATGATAATAATTTTTTATAATATTTTAGATATAAGTAAAGGACTCATGTCCCAATGTGATGCATATATTTTTGTAATTGTTTTCCAAGTAAATAATTAATTATGAATTTTTTATTACAAATTTTAAAAAATATAAAAACTCGTGCATCTAACCACCTTAACTTGGTCAAAACTTCATGAAATTCAATATATTTTTTTTAATCCTATAGTATGTGAAGCATACAATGTCACACATGTTTTAAATTCAAAAAATGTGATACTGTTTGAAAGCTATAGATTTTTTTCAATCAGCCTATCAATCAAGACTTTACTCGTAATTCAAATAGAAAATGAATAATAATAATTTATTAAATTAAAAATAAAGCATAATTTATATTGGTGGAAAGCTGAGAATCTCCTTTCAAAACTCTTTTTGTTTCCTCAATTTTGGGTAAAACAAAAGTTGTCAGCCACATGGGCCATCATATTGCTTACATATTGCCACTTTTTGGCCCATCATGATCCTGCACATACCCTTTTGCATTAATATCATTTAGATATTTCCTCAGGATCACCCCTCGTAATCAATCAGATCCCAGAAAGACTCTCTGGAAAAGGCCTTGTCGATCAATCAAGTGGCCTTGGTGGCACCAACTTATAATCCTTTATTGAAACAAGGAAAAATGCACTCTGACGGTCTCCACTTGAAGACTCCCAATATATAGCTCTATGGGTGCAAAGAGATGGCATGTAATATAGGTAGAAAATTTTAGATTCACGAAAAGAGTATGTGCAGGATCATGATGGGCCAAAAAGTGGCGATATGTAAGTGATATGATGGCCCATGTGGCTGATGACTTTTTTTTTACCCAAAATTGATTAAATGAAAAGGGTTTTTAAAGGAGATTCTCAGCTTTCCACCAATATAAATTATGCTTTACTTTGAATTTAATATATAATTATTATTCATTTTCTATTTGAATTACGACTAAAGTTTCGATTGATAGGTGGATTGGAAAACATCTATAGCTTTCAAATAGTATCACATTTTTTGAATATGAAACATGTGTCACATTCTATACTTCGCATACTATAGGATTAAACAAATAATAATTCAATTTCATGAAGTTTTGACCAAGTTAAGATGGTTAGACATACGAGTTTTTTATATTATTCAAAATTTGTAATAAAAAAATCATAATTAATTATTTACTTGGAAAAAAATTACAAAAAAATATGCATCACAACGGGACATGAGTCCTCTACTTATATATGAAATCTTATAAAAAAATATTATCATTTTATTATGGTTAGGGTGGTTAGACAAACACCTACTTCTTATTTTTCCCTCAAATTTAAGTACTACTGCATTGAAATTTCAAATTTTCTCCAAATAGATTTATTTATTTTTAAATAAACCTAGTAGTTTAGAAACTAAATTCAATTTTCTACAGATTCTATTCTTACATATTTTTGAAATAATATAGATAACTTGTTCAAATTTTTATGTCAAGTTTCCTAACTCTGATTTTCTAAATTTTCATTGCCACTTAAGGGCCTATTTTTTCCATGATGATCCTACACATACCCAAAAGTGGATTTAAGAAATCATCCAACTGATCGACACCTGGCTTGATTCCTAGCTGAGAAGAGAGCGATTAAAAAGGCATGTGTAGCCACCATGTGGTATATTGCATGCTCTTCATAAATATAATATTTTCATTCGAGGATCATTGCGAAGACAAAAATAAAGCCGAAAACCAAAAATAGACCAAGGAAAAAATTTGCTTCATAGTTTTGGCGAGTCAGAGGGGGCTTCACTTGCAAAGGCATGAATCTAAACCTTTGGTTATTTTTAGAGTTTGAGGAAGTTAGAATGCAACATCTCTCATTCGACATCAGTCGGTCGGGCAAGGGTACAAAAAGCTTTATGCGCCTGGTCTAGCTTGAAGACTTCTTTGGAAGAAACAAATCCCCATATTGTTGAAACTACTCCCAGATGATAGTAAAGACGAGAAATTTGAAGAACTTCATTCTTAATGTTGTTTATTGTTGGTGTTGAACTCGGCCCTAGAAGGTCTATAGAAGTTTGAACCTTGTTTCTAACCTCTTTTGTAATCTGCTTAAGGATAGTACATCTCCATTTGTCGAAAGGAAGGGAGGTAACCCAAAACTATATAAGACCATAAAATCCTTCTTGATTTCGTCGACCCTTTTATTCAATGCTTCTTGGCTATTTTTGGTCCTAAATGCTACCTCATGATAGTGGGCATATTCGCTTGCTTTTCTAGAGGCAACTCTTCATTCGATAATACTTGCATTTCTTAGAGCCTCATCGGTCACCACACAAAGCTTGGAGATCAAATTATGTGACTCGGTCAATCGAGGAGCATATCCCTAGAGGATTTAATCAACCAATGAGCCAACCTTTTCTTTCATTTCTCAGGCATCCCTCAAAAATTGTAGGGCAGGTTTCAAAATGACAAGTGAGACAATGATTCGCTCCCACTAGGTGGATACCAACCTCCTCTTCATTCAAAGGGTCATAGAACTTTGTGTAGCTGCTAACTCTTCTTGATGTTGAGCTTCCTTTGTCTTTAATCTCTGCTCCAACTAATCCCTTTTTTCGAAGCCTCTATTAGTTCAGAGATTAAAGTTTCAACTTCTTGATGATGAACCTACAAGGCAAATTCAGCTTCTGCTTTCTTTCTTTCTATCTTCTCAACCTCCTCCTGGATCTTTTGAAAATTATTGGAAGCTTGAGCTCATGCACTTTCCATCTCTTTCCTTATACTTTCTTGAACACACTGATGTTATGTGTTAGCTTGGCATTCAGCTGCAAGCTCACCCTTCAACTAGTCTATTTCAGCGTACAACTAGATTCGCTCATATTGAAGTGTTGCAACAAATTTTTTTGTTTCAATTTGTGGTCTTGTACCTACAGTATGTGGGTCATTTCATCATTTTGAGCCTTGAGTTCCAACTACAACCAGTTCACAATTTCTTTTACATTCGCCAGCTCATTTTAACTCTTTTTCAACTTCTGATCCAACTACTCATAATCTGTGTATACCACCTTCTGAGTGGTCTTGGAAAAATCTACCTTGTCGCATGGTTGGATCTCATTCAAATCCAAACCGACTGATTCAATATCATAGTCCTCCATCTACATTTGTCCCTCGGTTCGAGCTGTGAGTGGCTTCATGATAGTGATCCAAACGAAATATCTTTCTTCATTAAAACATGTTTGAATCTTCTTGGCAACTGGCAACTCGACATTCTCCTCTCTTATTTTCTTCTATCTATTTTTTCGGGCCTACTTAGCTACATTGAAAATTCTTTTGAAGAGTCTATGGGGAATCAAAGCTTTGTGCCACCATAGAATCACTAGGGGGCAGAATGAAAAGAGTGACAAAAGGGGATACTTCATATGTATGGGAATGTGGGGAGGCGAATGGGAGAGTAATCATTGAGAATGGTGGAATACCAAATTGGGATTGGGCACCCGGAATACCCATCGAAGTAAAAGGAGTGATGGACGAAGCAAAAAATTTATATCCAAATGAGGATGGGCTTGGGGTAACACGTAGCATGGATGACTCAACTTTCTCAATGGGGTCCCTAGAAAGGGTGATTAAGGAGTCAATAGTAGCTGAAGTAGATGTTTCTTGCTCGAAACGTGGGGGCACATCAGTAGGTAAATTAAAATTGGTAGGGGGCTCATTTAGAACTAATAACTCAGGGTCAATAGGTGGGGGAAAAGGATTGACCAAAGATGCAAAAATAGGAAGAAGAGGGAGAGAAAGACTTACCTAAACTGTGATCATCCGATAATTCTAGAGAGTGGACTCTACTTCTTTTTCATATCCGACAACCACATCAGGTATGTCCATGTCTCAGACTCGCTGTAACTTTTTTTGACCCGAACTAGAGCATGTTGACCCTTTAGCGGATGATCCCGCTAAAGCTTGACCTTCTTGCTCTATGGTTGATTCTCTCGAGGACCATCGGGTTCTCTTCCCTTTGCTTCGGGCACTGATGAAAGATATAGCCTATGATTCTTTTTTCTTGGAGCTTTTCCCCTTGTCGGGCTCTTGTGGTCATGAACTAGGACATGGAAGTCGCTCCTCTATCACTTCATGGCTGGACTCTGGGTTGCTATTATCAGAATTAGCTATAGGCTTGACTCTAACTGGTCATCAAACTATTCATTATATGATTGAAAGTCAACAAGAAACATATGAGTACCTCCCATTTCTTCTTGGAACCTCCAGAATTCTACCATCTTGCATTTTGACCATGGCTATCATTCCATCTAATTTCTCAAGGTTTCTCTTAATGGAACTTCCCTTTGATATCTTTCCTGTGGTGTATAAAACCTCAACCACTTTGGCCTTTTCATTGGTATGTGTAGATATGGAAAATATATATGCACTTGATCCTAATCCTACTAACATCGTTTCATCTTGAATCATACTCTCGGCTTATGAACACCTTTCATTCCTTAATTAAATAAATTATTATTTATTTAAATAGGTCTTTCTCCCCTTGTTGATTAAATTAAACAATTTAATTTAATTAAATCCTAAAATCCCTTTTAATTAAATAAATCATTTTATTTGATTAAGTCTCTAAAGTCTTCTTATTAAATTGAATAAATTAAACATTATTTAATTTAATCTAACATTATCCCCTTTAGTTAAATAAGTCAAATCATTTATTTAATTAAATCTTTTCTCTCAATTCTTGATTTAAACTAACTCATAAATCTAAGTCAAAATTGCCAAATCACCTAATATCTCATTTAATTGATCAAATCTTGATTAATTTAATCTCAATCACTAAAATCCTCTAGAGAATGCAACTTGCACAATAAATTGGTTACTTTGATTTATTTAATTGCCTATTTTCTCTCAACAAAGAATAGGAAAGAATATTTCCTCAAATTTGAATTTAAAAATTCCAAGTGGATGGGTACTTCCAACAAGGCATTCAATGCCTCTTACATGTCCTTAGCCTTGAGTCAAGTGACATTAACTCCATTTCCTTCTCCCTCCAACATGTCACATTCAAATTTCAAATTTTAATCCAATAGAATTTATCATGCACATTGACCAAAATGTGCTCATTCCTCAACCATTCACATCTTGACAAGTGGCACTTGGCCATTGGGTGTTGAATGATCCCACATTGCTCAATTCCACTCTCTCTTCCATTTTGGAAATCTATAAATGAGAGACTCTTCCTCTCATTCTAACATCCACAATTTGAGTAAACTTACTATACTCAACTTCATCCTCAATCATATCTAGTTTCATCCATTTCATCAAATTCTTAGCTAGGTTATGCAGATTTTTCATCATGAAGATTGATTGAATCTTCATCAAGGTGGATCACTCATCAAATCATCAACAAAGCTTACAAAGCAGTTGGGAAAGGGTCAATTTTGACACACCAATTGGCACCAATTTCCCCATGGGATCAAGAGTTTGTTTGCTTGATTAGGATTTCATTACTTTTTATGTCTTGTTCTTCATTTTCATATTTTGAGTATTTGTAAATGGATTTCATGGGGAATCTCTCTTTTATCTTGCATATCAACTAATTAATGTGTTTGTTTTTCATGTATATGCAGGAATAGGATTGGGGTTCACATTTTGGCGCTAGAAGGAGGGCAAATCTCAACTTCTAATCACGTTTTTTTTGAAAAATCCATGTTTCTCCAAAAAAATTTGCAAGTCCCAAGAAACTGCACTGCACATAGTCTCACGATGCTATATTGCCCCGCTTTCAGCGATGCGGTGCCATATTGCATTGCATTCAAAGATGTGACGCTATATGGAACCGCGCATAAATTCCCAAACTCCGTTGCACCTACTTCTCACTTGAGAAATTTGAGTTTTAAACTTCGTCGCTCTCCAAACTACGTTGCATGCTCCAATAGTGCTACATTTGCACTCTCTATTTTCTGCAAAGCATCGCTTTTAGTCTGGGTGTGGCACTATATTGTGCCACTCATTTTACAAACTACGTCACGGTATTTCCAAACTACACCACATTTGCTAACTGCGCCGCACCTGCAGAATTCTAATTTTTTTTTAACATTTTTTGTGATGCAGGAACTTCCCGAGGTCATAACTTTTGACTTGAATGTGCATTTTGGATGAATTTTTACAGGTGGTTTTCGGGGCTTGAAACTTTCATCTTGACCCTCAAAATGACAATTTAGTGTGTTTTCCTAGTTTTTTAATTATTATTTTGGTTAATAACTTGAAGTTCATCTTTCAAATTTAGGATGTTAGTTGGTAATTCATCCTATCTTAGTTTTAGAATGGTTTTTGAAAAAACTAGGACTCTGAAAGTTAACAATTGTTGAAATCTGCCTAAAAAGGAAAATTTTTGATCAAAAGTGAAGGAAGAAAAAAAATGAAGGCCAAGGGTTCTCTATGATGTTATCATCTCATTGTATTAAGTGTTTTTAAACACTTTTGGGAGAACTTATAATCCCTTTCTAAGGATTTGATTGCCTTTATGGTTTTAGAAACACTAAATTTCTTTTGGGCTCTAAAAAGAACAATACAAATTTTCTTTCAAAATTTTGCAACCAAGGCTAAAAAGAACTTTAGAATAAATTTACTAGATTTGGTTTAAGGTTTAAAAATTGAAGGAAAATCACACATTTGATTTGGTGCTATAAAAATAATTCATTTTTTCTTTGAGGACTTAAAATGAACAAGTGTTGTTTTGTTTTGTAATTGTTTACTCAAAGTAAACTCATCAAAAGGACGTATGTGCTTCTCTCATGCCTCACAGTGATCTTGTGAATCAAAATCTCTTTTGGTGATCTTAAGTTGAGGAAAGCAATTACCTCCACATTTTATTTTGGGATTAAAATATAACCAATCTTGCGAGTGTTCTCCCTTTTGTTTTTCAATGAAGGTCAATTGAACTACGGGATATGCTTGCTTACTTTTGTTTATATTAGCAGGCCTGCCTTGTGGGAAAAAGTAATCACCCAAGGAAATGACCCAACTAGGAACATGCTAAAGCCAAGCGACTTTCAATCGGTATATAAGTGTGGATTCTTGAAGAAAGTTCGAGAATCATGAGGATTATTTTGATGAGAAGGGAAGCAATGGTCTCTCATTGCATCGATAGTCTACCACGAACAAAATGCCCACATTAAAACACTTGTTTAACAAAGGCCAAAATCCTAATCTATTTGTTGGTGCAAAAGTTCATGTCCTTTGAAGCTGCCCCACGTTTACATGTGGTTCTATTGTAGAGATGAAAATTATGACATGGGAGATTCATGGGTACTGATGCTTGGTTGACCCGAGAAGCGAGTGCACTGTAAGGGGGAGCCTGTGTGGTCAAGCATCTAATCATATGCACTAAATATGCATAGCTGGATTTATCCAAGTGGGATACCAACAAATATTGTCTCATCATCCTAGGATTGTACATGTTCTTGGAAAAAAAAGACTTTGCTTGGATCTAAAATAGTGAAAAACAAACATTCAACGAATCATCAAAATTTCAAACCCTTTGGAAGAACAAATACCTTGGAGGTGTCCACATGTTACTGCTTGTCCCTAGGGGTTCTTATCTCTAGAAGGCTTCTAAACATTTAGAAATGTCAATTTGTTTCTCCCAAAGTCAACACTAGGAAGCCTTTGCCTTGATTTCCTTGATTTTTAGATAATGCACCTTGTGGGATGAAAGAAAATTAGGATATTGGACATTTAGTTTAAAAAACTAAGCAAGAAAGTGTTTGTGGTGAAAAATAAACTAACCTAAGCAAGATACAAGACAATTGAACCACACATGTGCTTGGTCCCTTTTGATTCATTTGGTTTTCATGCAAACATTGGTTGTTTGGTTTGAACCACTCTTAGGAAAAAACATGTTCTTCAAAACCTTGGTCTTGTAAGCAAGTCCCTATTAGGGTCATTTAGGATCAAAATCATCACTCTCACACCTCTCAACCATCCAAACATTTATCAAAATCCCATCTCACCAATAAATTCTTGGGAACTTTGAAAATAATCACTTCTGCTAGACTTTTAGGAAAAATCATCACCATGTTTCGCTTATCACACCTAGTCAAATTTTCCTCTTGTGTACGAGTTTACTCTAGGATAACACAACTTCCTAGAGTTGACAAGTGCATTATCACTTTGGTTGACTCAAGACACTCAGTCAATTTATTCTCTTGTACGAGTTTGCCTCTAGGATAACACAACTTCCTAGGGTTTACAAGTTCATCATCACTTTGTTTGACTTAACAAACCTATTCAAATCATCTTGTGTACAATTTTGCTTTAGGATAACACAAATTCCTAGAGTCTACGAGTGCATTATCCAAAACCACCTTGTTTGACTTAAAACACTTAGTCAAACTATCTGCAATCAAAATCAAAACAAGTTCTAAAGTCTAGAATTCATCTAAAGTTCCTAAAATTTTAAACACCCATACCCCTCACCCTTTCATCCTTCATCTCATCATTGGTCCTAAACACTTTAGAGGTTCAATTTTTCAATAAGGACAAAAAAAAAAGGGAAATTCACCCAGCATCACATTGCAAGCAATCCAACAAATGCATGCTCAAGCCTAGGCTCAATACCATGCATAATTGCAAGTATCTTGACAACAAAAATTTCAACAAAGCCTACAATAGTATCAAGAACAACAAGAAGTATCCAATTAATATCCCAACATCAAGACCAACAACAAGCATTGTTGGCATAGAAAATGCAGGGATATCAACAAGCCCCACTCGCTCAGCAAAAAATAAAACATATTCCCACCACAATCATTGAAAATAGTGATCAAGATCCTTCGACCAATGATCATGTTGAAAATATCTCTACATCACCTAATGAGTTAGAGGACATATCTTAATAATTTATTCCAAATACAACATCTTTCACCAAAGTCTAGCAATGGACCTTTCCAAGACATATTGACATCCTTTGACCTCATGGTTATAGATATTGAAGAAATCCTCAACTCACCATTTGATCCAAGTCCACTCAAAGATCAAGAGGATATTGAGTCACCTCCCATACCTTATGACAATGTCCAAGAACCCTTTAAAATTGACCCATGTCAAGAACTTGATCCAAAGCATGCTGATAGTAATTTCGACATTAACCAAGATCAAGAATTTTTATATCCAAGATACTACAATGAGGTAATGGAAACTCTCCTATCCATACAAGATGTCACAAATAAGTATCATATCCATATAGCATATACCCCTCCATCTACATATGAGATTCTTTCTTTATATGGACATGTAGATGATCGCCATTTAGAACAAGAGTCTCATACTCTTGATATCATTACCAAGGAACAAGAGTCTCATACTCTTAACATTTGTACACGTGATCAAGATATAGAGAAATCCAGAGACATATCAGAAATGGGTCATGAAGAAGGCTTCTACAGAAGTTATGAATCAGAAACATCATTTGAAAGCATATCAAGAATGAATCACGAGGAAGAATTTTACAAGGACAATGAATCAACAATACCTCTCGAAGAAGCATTAAAATCTGATATTTTACAAGATCAAGCTAAAGTTATCAATCAAGTATTCATCCATATGGAAGATCCTATCACTTATAAAATTGGATCACTTACCTTTCCTAGAGTAAGCTATGTCATCAATAAATTAGCTGGCACTTTTGAAGATCCACCATAGAGTAGAGAAGGAGTAGCACCATGTCTCCAAGGTAGATCATATCCTATTGCAAATAAAATGTTTCAGCGAATGAATTATCAAGGCAGAGGATTAGGCCTACATGAACAGGGTATCCTGGAATCAGTATAGATTATTGGAAATCCTAAGCATCAAGGTCTTGGTTATTCGACAATTAAGGGATCTAAACATGTAATTGATACCTCTATAAAATTGGGGGAAACTTCATCTCAAGAAAATGTCAACATACGGAGCACAAAGAATCCTTATGATGAAACCAATACCAATACTACAACTAGCCTTATCATGAATCTTCATCCACCCATCACCCAATGCATGAATTGGGACCAACATCAAAAGGGATATTTGAATCAAAGAAAAGAAGCTAAGAAGCATATCAACAAAATCAAATACATATGGATACCAAATAATACAAATAAAGATGATCCCTATCATACTCCATCAGTCAAAGAAACTATGGAGAAATATAAAAAGGGAGAAATTATCCATCAAAGATGTCCAAAAAGGAAACATCAAGCTTCTCAAGTAACATACAAAGTGTATCAAGTAGTTGGTCCTAATTCCATGCACACTTCCATATTCATCCATAATTTCTCATCTTCCCAAGTTTGGAGAGTTAAAGGTTCCAAACGGTCAACCAATCCATATTTTATTATTAAACGCACTCCATCCATGCCTCCACACATGATATCCAATTCTCACATTGACCATTTGTTGGAAATGACCCTTCATCATAAGGATTTAGAAGGCAATCTATCGCAATGTGCGCACAAAGACAAAGTTAACTCTGATATCAACAAAGAAGATTAGGAATCTCAAAAGTTGCATTCAAGTGCCCGTATCTTGGCAAGGAAACTTATTAAAATAGGATATCAATGTCACATTATTACAAAATAATCTACATCATCACCATGAGGAGGTTCAACATGAGCTTAAAATCTCTCGAAAAATACAAAAAAAATCATACAAAATATAAAAATCCATAAAATAAATTAGAAAAAGGATTGAAAACAGTAAAAAGAAAAAAAATTGTCTCTAGTGAAAACCACATGGGTGGCACTTTGGGCAAGTACCATGATGAAAACCTAGAAAACAGGCATCATGTGTAGAATCGAGCATCTACGTGCACCATTTCAAGAGAAAGCATCTTATCACATCCATAATAAAGCCAACATTCCCTCCATCTTATCCATAATAAATCCATTCATCCATGAACCATTTATCCAATCCATTTTCATCCAAATACATCCATACTCCAAGTTATCTTGATCTTGACCAAATTTGGGGCACACTTTATACTTGTTTATGGTAAACATCTTGACATGGGTCATTTTCATTGATCCTATCCTATCCTATATTATCTAATCCATGAACCACTATCCAAATGTGCATCCACTACCTAAACCCCTTATCTTATCGCAAGATAATCCTTGGCATCCTTTGCATGCTACCATATCCATCCATCCACACACTTATCCAAGAATCCATGGCCTTTCAAACATTGCTAGACACTGGGGGCAGATGTTTTCATCTTGCTTCGGGAATAAACCTCGATCTATATCCTCCAGCTTATGTGGTGATCCAAACATTGGAAAACGTGAAATCAAATTGGTCAAACATTTATGAGCCAAAATCCAAATCACTATTCCATGGCATATTTTGACGAGTTGATGTTCCTTATCAAGCTTTATCTTTCATCGAACATCGATCTGAATAATCAATATTAGTTGCATCTAATGTGTACTTCAACATCACATCAAATCATCAGAAAAAATTTGTTCCAAATCAAGCTTCAAAATATTGATTAGTCAAATCCAATCAATCCATCATTATTTTGGGATATCCTTCCCAATCCTTGTGTTGCTTAATGAAAATCCTTGCATTGTTGTGTATACTAATCAATGTTATCATCATCAATCTTGAAATCCTCGTGTTGCTTAACACTATCCTTGGATAGTTGTGTATACTCAACAATGCTATCATCATCAATCATGAAATATTCATGTTGGTTAACACTATCCTTGCATTATTGTGTATCCTCAACAATGTTATAATCATTAATCAATCAATCTGATCAATCAACCCTAGCTTGGTTTTCAACAAAATCCCAAAATAGAGCACTGATATCATCACATATCCATATCCAAATCGTCAAAATCATGTCAAAAATCTGAAAAAATCAAAGTTGTATCAGTCTGTCATCTTGCCAAACTACGTCGTCTCTGAGCTTGAACATAGGCAAGTTTTATCTTTGATCATCCCCCGAGATATTTTAGGTCAGTCCTCTAGGCATCCGTTTGCCCATATTTTTCATTAGTAGTCAAGTCAATTATTTTCTAAACTACGTCATCTCTGAGCTTAAACTAGGCAAGGCCATCCTTGATTGGCCCTTGAGACGCATAATACCAAAAAAAATTGTAAAGCATTTCAAAAATACCAAAAACAGCCTCAAAATAGCCAAAAAAACCCAAAATGGTGCTTTCGTCTCATCTAGCTTTCACCCGCAATTGTCACCACTCATAATAATATCAGTCATCATCATCATCCTTTGATGAGTCAGTTAGAAGAAAGTCTAGCAGGTTCAAAAGTGAACACCCTAATCGTCAAACTATCAAGTCTAGGTAAGTAAGCAAGCAAGTTGGTCAACTTGGAGTATCAATAGCTTATCACCCAATTAGTCCCACCAAAACCTTGATCACAACATGTCCTAGGATGTATCTATCCCGTGATGGACATAAGCATTAGGTATCTTAGCCTTAGCTAGCAGTATGAGGAACATTAGCTTGTTTATTTACTTTCTCTAGTCTTTTTGACTTATCTTATTTTGTGCTCATTACAAGGACCTCTCAATGATGCCTAAACAAAATAGGTTTAGAGAGAAAGGAATGGGGAAATGATCATTATCCTTTTTATCTGCTATGCTTGTTGGATATTCTTGTAAAATAAATTGGTGAATACTTTCTTTGTTAGGTCCGTCCTAGCAAGGTTTTCGTATGTCAAGTGTGAACAAGAGCACTCCTATCCGGTTGTCGAGTCAAAGTCCATCACACTAGGTACAACGTCATCCTGGTTCTTTATACCTTGATGCATCGTACCTACGTGTGTTATCAAACATAAAGTAATTGGCCCTTTGAAAATCCCAACTCCTAGTAAGCAAATCATCATCATCATCACCATAATGTAGGATTTTTGGATCCTCCTTCCATCCATCTTATTCTTCTTATTCTTCTATCTTAACTAACATTTCTATCTAAAGTAGGTATGAGATCTCAAAATATACACGAGCCTACCCATGTCCAATGATTGTCTGTACATCATCAGAATTGTCTACATCAAAGAATTATCTTTCGTCCTTCGATCAATAGAACCACTCCTCTCGCATTTTATCGCAATATCGATCGTAAAATTAGCATTTATGCCCAATCTCTCAAGGGGGCAACATATCAGCATAATCCTTGTCACTAGGGCAACAGTGGGGCATCTGAAAAAATTAAGAAAAATCGGAACTTTGATCACAACAGTTTATTCTTTGAAACAATGCAATAAGTACATTGTTTCAAAGAGGGGGAAAATGTATACATGGAAAATATACATGCACCTAATCCTAATCCTACTAACATCATTTCATATTGAATCATAATCTCAGCTTATCAACACCTTTCATCCCTTAATTAAATAAATCATTATTTATTTAATTAGGTCTTTCTCCCTCTGTTGATTAAATTAATCAATTTAATTTAATTAAATCCTAAAATCCCTTTTAATTAAATTAATCATTTTATTTGATTAAGTATCTAAAGTCCTCCTATTAAATTGAATAAATTAAACCTTATTTAATTTAATCTAACATTATCCCCTTTAGTGAAATAAATCAAATCATTTATATAATTAAATCTTTTCTCTCAATTGTTGATTTAAATGAAGTCATAAATCTAAGTCAAAATTGTCAAATCACCTAATCTCTCATTAAATTGATCAAATCTCAATTAATTTAATCTCAATCACTAAAATCCTCTAGAGAATGCAACTTGCACAATAAATGAATTACTTTGATTTATTTAATTGCCTATTTTCTCTCAACAAGGAATAAGGAAAGATTATTCCCTCAAGTTTGAATTCAAAAAGTCCAAGTGGACTTCCAACAAGGCATTCAATGCCTCTTACATGTCCTTAGCCTTGAGCTAAGTGACATTAACTGCATTTCCTTCTCCCTCCAACATTTCACATTCAAATTTCAAATTTGAATCCAATAGCATTTATCATGCACATTGAACAAAATGTGCTCATTCTTCAACCATTCACATCTTGACAAGTGGCACTTGGCCATTGGGTGTTGAATGATCCCACATTGCTCAATTCCACTCTCTTCCATTTTGGAAATCTATAAATGAGAGACTCTTCCTCTCATTCTAACATCCACAATTTAAGTAAACTTACTATAATAAACTTCATCCTCAAGCATATCTAGTTTCATCCATTTCATCAAATTCTTAGCTAGGTTATGCAGATTTTTCATCATGGAGATTGATTGAATCTTCATCAAGGTGGATCACTCATCAAATCATCAACAAATATTACAAAGGAGTTGGGAAAGGGACAATTTCGACACGCCAATTGACACCAATTACCCCATGGGATCAAGAGTTTGCTTTCTTAATTAGGATTTCATTGCTTTTTATGTCATGTTCTTCATTTTCTTGTTTTGAGTATTTGTAAATGGATTTCATGGGGAATCCCTCTTTTATCTTGCATATCAACTAGCTAATGTGTTTTTTTGTCATGTCTATGTAGGAATAGGATTGGGGTTCATAGTATGAGGGCCAGTTCAACATATAATTTAGGCTTCTCCTAAGTCAGGCTTCTCTTAGATTCCACATATTTTGGGTCTCATGCTCCAAAGGAAGTTTCCTTGATGGATTATAATCCCATTCATCGCATACAAGGACTAGGCCCAAAGCCACCAATAGATTGGTCATTGCCTTATGTGATTTATGCTTCTCCAACACTACCTTACTATTTTCAATATAAAGAGGAAGCAGATATAACTTTATTTTGTTCCTTCCCCTACCATAGGTGTTGTCAGAAAGAGTTGCCTAATGGCATGCCTCCAACGTGAAAACCTGATCCATCACAAATATGGGGCATCAAAAAGGTTCCCCGACAAAACCATGATATCTAATGAACATAAAATCTTCCCCTAAGAAACAATCTACTAGGGTCGATTAATTTTTTATCCGTAGCAATACTTTAGGAGAAAGGTAGTTACTTAACCGTGGGAATAACTCTTGCAACACTGGTCTCAAAAAAATATGTACAAACTAGCAATAATTATTTGTTCCTGACAAAACATATGTCCATACGAAAATTGGCTAAATTAAGCCCTCTTCATCTATCCTAGAAATAGGAAAATTTATCTCCAGAAATGTAAAGTTTTGATGCTGGATCAAATAGACCAAGAAAGTAGAATACCTGAACTTAGATTCAGCTTGGTAATTCTTTAGGTGCAACAACATGTTCATGGCTATGAAATCAGAAAAATCAAAATATCTCTACTCCCGCTCGTGTTTTAGTATTAGAGCTAAATCCATCTAGAAAGGATGGACCTCTTCATCATCATCCATGCCATAAACCCACGCTAACATAGCGAAAATATTGAGTGTGTTTTCAGGGAACTTTTTGAATGCCAAAGGAAAAAATAATAGCCTCTAGTCAACCTCTCCTCTGTCTCACGATAATAGAAACCATATCTTTCATTTGATTCCTCCCAGTAGGTCTCCATATCTTCTTCAAAAAATGGTTCAACATGTCAGTTGGGAGGGATGCACAACATCTCTCATATAGATAGAGCAGAAATTGTGACTCTGATCTTGTTGCATGTGATGGTTCTGGTTTCTTCATTAAATATTTTAGTGCATGTTCCACTAGATTTGGGCACAAATGTACGATGGCTAACATGAACTATATCATACCACAACTCCAAAGCCAAGAATCAAAACCCTCAGAGGTTCGGTGCTCTTTAATCCTCTGAAATGCTCCTTATTCAAGATTTTTAGGGTTCTTTGCCAACCTTCGGTCAAAGACATTGTTGGCGACATCTCGCACCACTTCCTTTTTAACACTTCTATCTATCAATACCTTTCTACATAACTCAAATGATCAATCCTCTTGTACTAGGGCATTGGAAAATGATCTTCATCCAAAGATATTGGCAAAAATGGGCCTTCTTGGTGTAGATTCTGCTCTTCTTCCAGTTGTAAATGATTTTTCTATGGTTGCTTCAAAAGTTGTAGAGAGTTTTCACCGAAACGACCACTTTCTTTTTACTTTCCTTGAAAAGAAATCTACCTTTTGGTATAATTAATTTCCTCAATAAATGTGTATAGTTATGGCTATGTCATTATTGCTAGTCCATTAAATGTTTCCAATGAGGAGATACGTGTGGGTTGGAGATTTGTATCCCTTAGGAATTCCAAAAACTTTGTGAGAAGGGATTTAGTACATTCCTTTCACTACCTCTTTTCCCAAATAAAATATTTTCCTTGGGAAGGGTACCCCTATTTATGTCAATCTTTTCTTAGTGATACAAAGTAACTTTGAAAAGATGAGCTCATTAATTTTTCAGATATTAGTGTGTTAATCAATCTGCTTTCACTTACGTGAGCCAGCTGATGCCGATGATGGACAAGGACACACATTAGAAATTGGCCTATATGAGCCTTTACTCCGAACACCCGAAAATTAACTTTGACACCTTATGTAATATTTTTCATATCATTTATTCTCCGTTCACCGACTGCTTTGATATTTTCCTGTTACCATCCAGCCAAAAATAGAACATCCATTGTTTGGGCTTACTAGCACCTCTTTTATATAAATAGCTATGCCACCTCAAGGCTATACTCATTCAAAAATGTAATACTTTGGAGTTTAGCCAATTTCTTATCTATCTACATATTGTCTTATGCTCTACTGCTTCTACCATGTTTGTTGGCCTAGGTACTCTTGTTCTAGGAAGGCCACAATATGCTTTCACTAGGGAGATTACAGTTGACATAATTAAACACTTAGTAAAGAGGTGTTACCAGCTAGGGGTAATTGATTTTCGATGGGTCATTGGCATGGACTTTATTGAAGATGAGAACCAAAGATGGAGCAATTGCAATGTCCTGTTCCAATTTGTGGCCTCTTTGTTGGACCTGAATGTCACCAAAACTAGGATAGTGGACTTGTGTCACCGCATGTTTGACATGTCTCTACTGGAAGGGCTCAACAAAATTGTGCAAGTTGCTATCCCTGGTGTCGGTATTCCTAGTGCGATGGACCTTTGGTGGTTCGTTGATCATGGCATGGACATGCCTTGGCTTCCTTTTTTGAGCGATGTCCACACAATGGACTTGGAAAGCCACTATGTGTTGTCTTCGGTCATGAAGACTGAGGTCGCGGTCTGTGCATTGTGCATTGCGTTTTTTGCTTTCTTGTTTACGAAGAACAAGAAGAAGAAAAAGAAAATGATTATGGGCAACAAGTCCCTATAATGATGGTTGAAGGGCGATATTTTTGATTTTTTGTAAAACATGCCTCCATTTTTCTTTTTTTAAATTTTTCTCAAAAACTCCTTCTGGGTTTTTCTCGAGAGAGCTTTTTTTGTTAAAAATTTGAGCCTCTGGCTACCTCATACTGTAAATTCGATAAAACTACAATATATATAATGCAGATTTTCATACTTCTTTTGTTTCTTTTCTTTTATTTCCTACCCTAAAACTTATAATCTATTTACAAAATTTTAACATATGGTACATAACTATGATTTTTTTTTAAGAAAACCATAATTTAATGCAATAATTTTAGATAAATATTGTTTACCGGTATCTCTAAAGAATTTCTTTCCATATCCTCCAACTCATATGAACTCCTCTCCTTGCACATCCTGATTTGAAAGGGGCCCTTCCATAGTGCTTTGAATTTGGTGTGTTGCCTTGGATTTGTGTAATGCATTCATCATATTTTAGTACTAAGCTTCCTTCCTATAAATCTGGGTTAGAAGTCTTTTTATCAAACCATCGCTTGATTGTCTTCTAGCGGCCAACCATGGCTTCAAAAGAATTTTCTCTTTCCTCCTCCAGCTTGAGAAGTTCGGGTGTTCATACCTCCATTATGTCTCTTTCCTCTATTTCTAAGGCTTTCAATCACTATTAGGTGGGGAGTTCCATAGAAACAGGTAAAACCACTTCCTTTCCATATACCAATTCTTATGGAGATGTCTGTAGGATTTTCTTTGGTGTGATTCGGTCTACCCACAAAGTACCTCATAGATTTTTGTGCCATCCTCTTTGTCATTCAAACCCGATGCACTTGATTAACCTAATTAGGTTTTTATTCATTGACTCTGCCAACACATTCCCTTATGGGTACTAGTTTGAAGAGTTCTTAAGATAGACCCCATTTCTAATAGAAAAATATGATACCTTTGAACACTACAAAGGCCCTAGCATTGTCAGATATGATAGTCTTTGGCAAACCAAACGTAGTCACCAGCCCCTCTAGAAAGTTAACAATCTCACCTTCTATAGCACCTATTAGGGTGATAGCCTCTATCCATCTCATGAAGTAATCAGTTGTTGGGTATGTGCAAGATCATGATGGGCCAAAAAGTTGCAATATGATGGGTATGTGGGTGATGACTCTTTTTTACCCAAAATTGATGAAACAAAAAGGGTTTTCAAAGGAGGTTCTTAGCTTTCCACCAATATAAATTATTCTTTACTTTGAATTTAATAAATTATTATTATTCATTTTCTATTGAATTACAACTAAAGTCCTAATTTTTAGGCTAATTGAAAAAAATCTATAGCTTTCAAACGGTATCATATTTTTTGAATCCAAAACATGCATCCAATTCTATGCTTAGTATACTATAAGATTAAAAAAGAAAAAAATGAATTTCATGAAGTTTTGACCAAGTTAAGGTGGTCAGACATACGAGTCTTTATATTTTTTAAAAGTTGTCATAAAAAAATTATAATTAACTATTTACTTGGAAATAAATTACAAAAATATATGCATCACATCGGGATATGAGTCCTCTACTTATATCTAAAATCTTATAAAAAAATATTATCATTTTAATGTGGTTAGGGTGGTCAGACAGACACCTACTTCTTATTTTTTCCCTGAAATTTAAGTAATATTGTATTGAAATTTTAAATTTTCACCAAATAGATTTTATGTTTTTGTAAATAAACCTAGTAATTTAGAAACTACATTCAATTCACTACAAATTCTATTTTTACATATTTTTGAAATAATATAGATAACTTATTCAATTTTTTATGTCAAGTTGCCTAACTCCACTTTTTCTGAATTTTTTTCCACTTAAGGACCTATTTTTTCCATGATGATCGTTGACATACCCTATTGTGAGGACCTACTTATGGCCAACAATAGAGATAGGATTTATCATTCCAAAAAATTCTAATCCCCATTGAGAAAAAGGATCTTTAGTTACAATAGGACTTAAGGGTAAAGCAGAATCTTCCTCTTGCCAACAAAGAATTGGCACTGAGTGCACTTCTTCCCTAGACGATGTGCTTCAGAAAAAATTGAGTGCCAATAGTATCTCCCTCACATGATTTTCAAATCAGTGATTTTAGCATAAAAATCTCCACCTTCAATATTGTTGTGGAATTCTGATAGAACCCTCTCCACTTGACACTTGTCTAAACATCAAAGCAATACTCTCTCATAATTTATTTTAAATAAAATTTATTCAACTGGTACATACCTTGTGCCTTGCAGTTGCTAGTATCTTCATTTGTGTAATGGGAGATCCATTGGATAGTGTCATTTCTACATTTATAGTGTTTGATGCATCACTCAGGATTTTTTGGATTCAAACTGATTTAAAAAGACTTGATCATTCTCCTTGTCAGGTTTAGAACCCGATTCTTGTGCAAGATATTCACGCATGCCTCTTCCTTGCACCAGCATAGTCGGCTTGATATCTATGTCATACTCGAGGACCTTTGTGATCCAATTGGCTCTCTTTTTAGTTATTTCTCCTTAAGTAATGTATTCTCTTGCACTTGGGTGGGCAACCAAAATGGTGATCTTATTGGCCAAAACTAGGTGTTAGAACTTCTTGAGGCTCTTGACAATGACAAAAGCTTGCTTTTATAAAAATTTGTACCTGGTTTCACAACCTTTGAGGGTTCTTGAATGAAAATAAATCAGATTCTCCCCACTGTCCTTCTCGTCCCTTTGAGTGAGCACAAAAGCTATGCTATGCTGACTATTGTACACATACAACAAGAAATCCTGAGAAAAATCTTGATTTGCCAGTACTGGAGAAGTGGAGACAGCCTTCTTAATTTTATTGAAAGCTTCCTTACCTTTGGGAGTCAATTTGAACATAAAATTCTTTTCGATCATCAATGTTATGGGCCTTGCGATTCCCACAAAGTCTGAAATAAACTAACTAACGAAATTGATCTTTCCTAAGAAAGACTGTAGTCCATTTTGATTTACCCATAAGGGAAAATCCATGATAGTTCAGAATCTATTGCAGTTGCCTTCTTAGATACTACAAAGCCAACTAGCTTATCTTGAGGTACTCTGAAAACACATTTTTTGGGATTTAAAGAAATCTCAAACTTTTGGCATCTTTGGAAGACCTATTCTAGGTGATCAAAATGATCCAAATGATCCTCCTTCAATTTTGAGGAGACTGTTAGGTCATCTAGATAAATTAGAATGATTGAATTAATCAATCCTGCAACATCAATGCCCATAGCCCACTAAAAATTCATGTCAGCATTTGACAGTCAGAATAGAATCTTTGCATATGTGAACGCCCCCCACTTAATGGTAAACGTCATTTTATGTTGGTCGCATCTCTTGAAAAGTACTTGATTGTACACTAAAAAGTCATCAAGCAATGAGAACATCTCTGAACTAGCCAGTGTTTGCAATATCTACTCTATGGATGGAAAAGGATAATGATCTTTTAGAGAAGCCCTATTCAGGTCAGAAAGATTGACACAAAGCTAGATGTCACCATTTTTCTTCCTCACTGAAACTAGATTAAACACCCAAGTTGAGTGTTTAATTAGATAAATGATTTGAGACTCAATTAGTTTAGTGAGATCTTGCCATCGGTACCTCGACATTTGGATTGATAGGCCTTTGCTTTTGTCAAATTGGTTTTGATGATTTCGCCAAGTCAATGGTATGCTAGATTATACCAAGATTGTATTCTTTGATATCATCATAGGTCCATGCTATAACCCTGTCATACCTAGAACATAGATCCCTTAGCCTTTCTATGTATTCCCACTATACTTTTCTTCTGAATTTTAACTTTTTCCCCTTTCCAACATCAAACTCGTCATAATCCTTTTCATCGGCTGTGAACCTTTGCTTACCATTCCTTACATCTTCACAATCAAAAATATTCTCAAGGGAACCCAAACTTTGAGGGAGATTTTTGCATTTTAACGGAATGACCTGCCCTTCAGACTGTTGAACCTCTGATTTTGAATGGTCGGAATATCCTCCCGACTTTTGGATAAAAATTGCTCTTTGGGTTTCATCCTCAAACACTTGCCAATTTTTATCTTTGTCAGGAATTGACGGTCAGAAAAAGATGTGAATGACACTCTACTTTGAATCAGGGGATAGTTCAAATTGTTACACAACAAAAGCCATATGATCAACTATGTTGTTCTAGGATCGAGGAATAGCTTGCACATTGAAGGCTTAAAAACCTTCGATTAGATCCCATATCTAATGTATGTAGGCTTTCATCCTTGTATTTTTTGTTGTTTCTTGCCCTCGGACTTGACTCACTATCAACTCAAAATCACTGAACACTTGCAACCTCTTCACACCCATTTTTTCAGCAAGAAGCAGACCGTGAATCAAGGCCTTGTATTTTGCATCATTAATTGAGCACACAAATTTAAATTCATAGGCTCTGAGAGTCTCTGATATTGTCGAAGATAGTAATTGGACTCCTACTATAGATCTGGTTTTGGATTTAGCACCATAAAAATATAAGTTCCACAAGTGATTATCCATTGAATCATCATACCTTTCCTATTCCTTCATCAGTTTCAGATAAACAATGTCACCATAAAATATGACATAAGTGCCTAGTCTTGTGGCATGGAAATTGCTGAACGGGTCGGAGTCAATGAAATGGTTGAGGATAACCTCCTCTTCAGGGTTCCACTCACTTGTGTCTTCTCCAACCTCCAAAATTTCCATGCAATACCCTTCTTGCCTTGAAAAAGAAGTATGCGCTTATTCAAAACAAAGGAGTGCATTGTTCGCTATGTGTTTGGGATGTAGAGATTCTAAAAGAATCTTCATCATTGCCCCATGCTTGGTTCTTAGTATCAGATGGGACCAATCTAGTGCCAAATATCTGCCCAACTTTGTGGTGAAATCTCTCGAAAGACACATCCTGAAAACTGGGGGAATGTCTATTATAACTACGTCTTGTGAAACTATCTGGCTTGGGCATGAGAAAAGGGTTGAGGATAGATATTTTATCCAACAAACTATCAGAACCTTCTTTCCATCCAACTGCATGACTTTTCCAAAGGTTCATACTTAAGCATTAAGGCATCAAGTACTTGCTTTGGCATGACTATTGTGGTGGCTCCCGATTCAAAAATATTATTTTACGCAAAATTTTATCTCCCATAATTAATGTTAGAAAGAAAGGAGTGGGCTTTGGATTTCTTACCTCTTCCTCTTTTGTTTCATCCATGTCATTTGTATAAGTTGCGGCCTTAAAAATTTGAGGATCCGGTGTAGGCACTTTATCTTTATTTAGATCACATGGTAGAACTTCATCCATCTACGGATTTGGTTCTCCATTTTTCAATGCTTCCCGAAGCATGTTCTTTTGCTCAGGGATAGATATCACATCCCATAGGGAAACATTAGTAGGTGCCTTCTTCAATTTCTCCATGACGTTGAGCTTTCCAGTCAGCTAAGTCTTTTGTTTGAATGGAATCTCTCTCGACTTCGGAGGAAGATGATCCATTGCGAACGAGTTTGACATCTTATCAGGCAGCTTGTCATGAGATGGTGGAATCCATTGTTGTTGAGATAGTTGAACAGTCAGCTGAGAAGTCAGTTGGCGGAGTTGTCCTTCTCACAAGGGTGGCTGGTGAAGCTGAGAATGAGGTAGAGCTTGTGGCAAATATTCTCTCGTAATTATTCTCTTGGATCTAGTATTGTAGTCTGACTACACATGCAGGGAGTTGGTTGTTGGGGCTTTGTTCATGAATACTACATCTTCTTTTTCCATCAAAGAGAATTTTTTTTGATGGGTGCAATGTCCAACTCTTTCTCTAAGGACATTCCTTGCATTTGTGCTTTGAATCAGGAATTTTCCATCTCGAAGGACTCATACCCTTTCGTGTTTGGCTGGGCACTTTTATTCCTTTCCTCTGCTATCCTCTACTGCAGATTTCCCTTGGAGAAATTTTGGGGCATATGACTATCATTGCAAGGAAAATACCATGCATTTTCATCATCCTCTAGGTTATTTTGACCTAGACTTAACTCCTTGGTCATTTGTAACGACATAGTAACTGAGACTATTTAATTGGTGGAAGTTGCTTGCTGACCACCCTGACCCAAAGGTCCTTGGTATATACTATGTTGATTTTATTGATAGAAAGGTCTACCTCCTTGGTATGTCTGAGTTGCTTGATTCAGAGGAGCTGCTTGCTACTGCTTGATGAGAACTAGCTCATTGGCAAAGGATTGCATTAGGATCTTCATATCATTAAGTTTTTTTGCTACAGAGGAAGAACCTGATGTTCTCGATTGTGTGGTAGGGTACACACACATAGATTGGGGTGGAGTTGAGCTCATCATTTGTGTTGCAAAAGTGTTCAGACAAGACTCTTCTCAGAGTGGTGCACCTGAGATCTCTACAAAAATAGGCATGGGAGGTCATGGCGAAAGCTTTTCCAAATCTATCAAAATATTCTCCACATGTACCACCACCTCGTAGGCATCGGGTAAAGTATCTCCTCCCATGGAAGTTATCAGGATTGCAATATTTGAATTGATGGCCTTTAAGTAGAATATGAACGTCATAGCAGATGGAGCATGCAATAGTTGGGATCCTCTACCAGGTTTTGTTAAACTTGGTGTTGAAGTTACTCAAAGATTCTTGTGGGGCTTTCTTGATGGTAATCAGTTGGTGTAGTAGCAAGGAATGATCTTTTTTTGAAAAGCGTTCAAAAATATTTTCTCTGTGTAAGAGAAGGGGACCAACCACTGCAAGGCCCTAGGTCACGAAAGGCCAAGAGTGGAAAGGCTACCCTAACTTACCTCAGCTGCAAGGAAGATTAGGATAGGAGAGATGAGAATGATGAGGACTATGTGTCCTTTGACCACTCTACAATCTTGAGAGTTGAAGGGAGACTAGATGAGTCTCCTTTTAAGGTCAACTCTATGTCTTAGGTAGCTCTTTGTTAGAGGATAGAAGCACATTTCTAGGATGACAACATGGAGTATTGACATCTCACAAGTGCACTGGAGTCTGTACGACTAGAAAACTAGAGAGACGAGGTTAAATCCTCAAGAAAGGACTGCTACCCTAGTTTAGAGGTTTCTTGAACAACAAAATGAGAGTAAGAAGAATGCAACATAGGGATGGACATGATAAATGAAGTATATTACCGCAAAGGTGATGAAGACAATCTCGCATAACAATATCCTCACCAGATTTCTTCAAGATCTCTCCATCTACACACAACAAAGAGGGGTAATGTTGGAGTTGTTTAGGGGACTACCTCAATCAGACCCCATTGGGGCATTTCCACCTCCACATACAACCAAGTTTGCAATGATAGAAATAATGATAAAGAACGAAATGCAAGCTACATAAAAAAAAAGACACTACAAATAGTACATGCTTACTCAATCAAATGAGATAGAGAAGATAAGAGGAGATTACCACCTCTGTCCAAAGCACTCAAGGATTGTGGAGGAGAAAATGATAGGAACTCAAGCCTCTGTTGCAATGGTGTTCATCTTGTACTTGCAATATCAGAGTGATGGATTAGTATATTGTTTTTATGGAGTGTAAAGTGTTGCTACAAAGCTTGAAGATGGATGAATGGAGTGGAGAGAGTGCTCAAATGATCTTGCCAAACTTCTACTAGAGAAAATAATGGATGAATGAATGAAGAATAGGAAGGAAAGCATGAAAAATGGCCATATTTGGGTTTGCTAGCCAAAGAGGGGTGTTACACTTCAACTTCCAAAAGGGAGTGTAACGTCTCTATAGTCTCTAGTTGTAGGAATCTATAAGGAACATAAGCATGCTGCACAAAAGTCTGCGCACCACACGGGTGTCCTTGATAGAAATACCCCCATTGACATGCAAAATAGATGCCAAGTGGAATGTGGATAGCGGGATTAAGTGGAATTCAGCCTCCGCTATAGGTTTTCTAAAGTGTAAGGGGGTAAAGGGGAATTTTCGTTAGGGGTGAAAATTCGCTCCTATACATTTTTCCTCTACTTTAGCGAGCATGAATACTGATGAGGGCTTTGGTAAAGTAGAGTAGTAAGAGTAAGAGATGTATACCTGAACCAACGAGGAAGAAGAGAACGGTCTAGTCAACTTTGAAGCATAGGAAAGGACTCCATAGTTTCACAAAATTATGAAGCTGAAGAGCTAAAGTACCTTACAGGATCATAGTCTTGCAAGGGAGGTATCCTTCAAGAACTCTTACATGAAGGAAACTAGGAAGAGTACCTTATAGACCCACATAACTACAAGGAAGGTATCCCCCAGGAACTCTCACATGAGGGAGATTGAGTAGAGGGGACTTTGCATAATCAGAGAGGGCGAAATGTTTACCTGCAAATAGAACATGTCAGGATGTGGCCGCAGAGGCCAGTAAATGGATAGTCATGGAGACCATCACTAAGTTGTAAGAATTTCAAAGGGGTCCCTTTCGAACTCTTCAAAAGGAAGGAGGGTCCACTCAAGGGACACATTTTTTGGAAAGTGAATTCTACTCGAGTTCCCCCCAAGCTAGATAGAAGGATACAAAGTAGGTCTAGTCGGGCTGCCCCTGGACTAGATAGGAAGAAGTAAGACTAGTCTAGTCGGGTTTCCCCTGAGCTAGATGCAAGGATATGAAACCGGTCTAGTCGGGCTGGCCCCGGGCTAGAAACCATAGAACTTGTTGAAATTTTTTGAAGGGGTCCACTCAAGGGACACACTATCCAAAACCTATAATCTTCTTTCTCAAATCAATTCAACATCAAGGAATTTGAAAGGAAGGACATGCCCCCATATGAGGCAAAGATTAACACTGTTCCCACTTCAAAACCTGGTTCCAAAGTCCTTTATTTATGAACTCATGATGAAGGAAACATGTTTCATTAAGGTTTCAAGTTGAGAAATGCAATTCTAACAAATAAGTCTATGAGGGGCCTTGAGAAAAGATTCACTTGACAATGAATGTGTTTTCTAAAGACCAAGTTGTGTAGAAGTGCATTGTCACACATAAAAGGGACAACTCAAGCAAAGAAGAGAGAAAGGTAAAGAGAAAGTAAAGGAAAATAGAACACACACAAAGGGCATAGGAGATCTAGTTTTGTGGGGTCAAATCTACCTTTATTTCTAAATAGTAGGTAACTGCGGTAAGAGGCAAAAGATCATCTATCCCCAACTAGATCAACAAGAATGCACATAAGACAAAGTAAAAGTAAAAGATCAGGTCAACATGGAAGGATAGAGATACATATAAAGGAAGGTTTACAAAAAAAACACCACACCTATATCCAAGCACCAAAAGGGGTGATGAGGGTCATCCAGGCACGTATAGAATGATTACAGGGAACACCTCACAACACACACATCTAATCTAAAGATCAAGAAGAGGGTCTCCCCTTAACACTATTCAACCAAGAGGTCATCAAATTCCCATTCTAGATCATCGTAGGGGGAAGGATGACGAGCCTATAATGACATAATGTTAATGGGAGGAGCTTTTGATCGTTCTACAACAAGGGCTGAGGCAGAGGGACTGATCATGTCTCTATTGCTCCACTCTTGTGGGTCTAAGGTATACAACTTTGCAAAGATTGATAACAAGGTTAGAACTTCATCCACCAAGTTAAACATACACTTAACAGGAGTGCCATGCTACACTTTGGCAAACAAAGCAATTCACACCTGAGGTTCACTGAGAGACTCAGGAGCGGTAGAAAACTTAGGGGAGGTAGGAGCTTGTTCTATCATTAAGATAGAACAAATTAGTGCATGGCCACCTTTTAGAGGAGGTGAGCTCTTCTTACATCGTCCATTGTTGGAGGAACCATGCTCTACCTTCTTCTTCATTGGAGGAGATGAACTCCCCATAGATGAAGTAAGGAGGGTCAGGGGAGAAGAGGAAAGAACCATCACGGATATGAATAAAGTGTTAACCATATCCATGGGCTTCAGTAAAGGTGATACAATGAGAATGGAAGTCAGTAGGGGTGGCTCTGTAGAAGGAGTGATAAAAACCTGCACCTTTTCAAGTGACTATGTGCTCATAGTGGGAGATAGAAGAGATTCAGATTTAGTTAGATCAAAGTAAAAAAAGGGGAAAGAGGAAACAATAGGAGGTGTTGTCTTCTATTCCTCCTTATTTTATAACAATTATATCTCAGCCAAGAGAGCCTTTTGTTGACACTTGTGCTCACACGCAAGGCAGTTTTTGTGGCTCTTCAAACCAGAAGCTAGAACTTGTGAAGGGATGAATGGATTTTCCTCAGCAATGGGAATGTCCTCCATGGTTGTTTCCACTAGAAGGGAAAAATCCTAAATGGGAATAGAAGGAAGAGGTTCAGAAATAGAAACAGGAATCGACTTTAGTGCCTCGGTAGTAGGTATCTTCCCATTCACTATTTTGAGAATAGGAACAATAGGAGGCCGCAGGGCCGAGATAAAGAGGACTCTCCACAAGGGGCTTTATGTATTCCATAACAAATAGGCCTAGGCTCCATGGGTAAGACAGGAAGCTCAAATATAGGATGCTTGGCCTTTCACCAGGCAGGCACCATGGGATTCTCTCGCAAGTGTGAGATAGAAGCAGATGGTACCATAGTAGAATAGGAAGCATCGAGCTAAGTAGAAGAATGGGAAAAAGGAGGATCTCAAGACCACTTCTCTTCTTCTCTTCTACATGCCTTGGTAGCATCACTGTCAACTTTTAGGAAAGCTCTATGTGAAATAGCATAAGGTGAAGGAGGGAACCTCACTTTCAACCTAGCATGCCCTTTCTTATAGTTTTGATACGTACGTTACAAGAGGTCTTTCTTAGGCAGGAGAGGACCAAGAGACGTAGGCCAAAATTAATCTAGGATAACTTCCATGTGCAACCAATGGTCTATAACCAGTGTCATGTACAATGTGTACTGAACCTCCATGAACAAACTTCAAAAAATTTTGCACAACCGAGGGAACTGCATTCATTGCTACTAGCCAGGGGACACTAGCTTCACTCTGAAGATTTCAAACCCCAAGATGATGCCAAACCTAAGGCTCACAAATTTAGGCCGAATGAGGACCGATAGGACAATACTCCCTATAGGAGGTACGTAAATTTTATTATTTGTGCGGATGGTACTCTCAGGTGCATCATATCCATCCTTATGCAGGAAGTTAATCAACATGATCTCCTTAGTTATGATATTCACTTGATATGTCGGATCAACAAGAACACCTGCTAAAATATTCCCATTTATCCTTGCAGGAATGTAAAGAGGAGATGGATCTCTATTGAAGCCCATCAATAGGTCTTGTGAAGTGAAGGTTATGCTAGTACCATTACTCACAGTCTGTGCAATGGGAATAGGCTAATTTAAGAAAGAGGCCATCACACACAATAACAATAATTCTACAGAACCTCCTAAGGTTTAAGGGATAAGCCAGTGACCTAATTAAGGTTTCATCACAAAACACCGTCGAAACCTTCCAGCTACGCCTACCAGGGGTCATAGGTTGGGTTGTAAGGTAGAAGCCCTACAACACTCACACCTACAACACTCCTAGAACATGAGGAAAGGGCCTTTTAGTATCATAAAATGGAACCAAAATGGTTCACATCGGGTTCACCAAAAACATAAGAGAGGGAGACCAACCACTGCAAGGCCTCAGGTCATGAAAGGCCAGGAGCAGAAAGGTTGTCCTAACTTACCTTAGTTACAAGGAATATTAGGATAGGGGGGATGATAATTATGAGGACTATGTGTCCTTCGATCACTGTGTGATCCTAAGAGTTAAAGGGAGACTAGATGATTTACTTTTGAGGTCAACTCTAGGTCTCAAATAGCTCTCTATCAGAGGATAGAAGCACAGTTCTTGAATGGCAACATGGTTCGTGAACATCTCACAAGTGCGGTGGCGTCCATATGGCCATAAAACTAGAGAGATGAGGTTAAATCCTCAAGAAAGGATTACTAGTCTAGTTTAGAGGGTCTTGAACAATAGAATGAGACTAAAAAGAATGTAACATAGGAATGAATGTGATAAAGGAATTATATTACCACAAAGGTGATGAAGACAATGTCGCACAACAATCTCCTCACCAGCTTGCTTCAAGATCTTCCCACCTGCACACAACAAAGAGGGAAAATGCTGGGGTTGTTTAGGGGTTTGCCTTAGTCATGCCCCCATTTTTGTGTTTCCACCTCCATGGAAAACCAAGTTTGCAATGATAGAAATAATGATAAAAAAGGAAATGTGAGCTATGTAAAACAAAAATACAAAAAGTATGTGCTTACTCAATCAAAGGCGAAGAAGATAAGAGGATCTTACCACCTTTGTCCAAAGTGATCAAGGCTTGTGGAGGAGAAAATGAGAAGAACTCGAGCCTCTTCTAAGATGGTGTTCATCAAGTACTTGCACTATCAGAGTGATGGAGTAGTGGATTGTTGTTATGGAGTGTAAAGTGTTGCTACAAATCTTGAAGATGGGTGAATGGAATGGAGAGATTGCTCAAATGATCTTTCTAAACTTTTGTTGAAGAAAACAATGGATGAATGAATGAACAATATGAAGCAAAGCATGAAAAATGGCCATACTCAACTTGGATAGCCGAAGAGGGGCATTAAAATTCGACTTCCAATAGGGAGTGTAACGTCTTTGTAGTCTCTAGCCGTAGGAATCTGTCAGGGATGTAAGCATGCTGTGTAGATGTCTATGCACCACATGGGCGTCCCTAACCAAAATTCCCCCATCGAAATGCCAAACAAGTCCCGAGTAGAATGTGGATAGTGGGCTTAAGTGGAATTAACCCTTTGCCTTAGGTTTTATAAAGTGTAAGGGGGTAAAGGGGAATTTGTGTTAGTGGTACAAATTCACTCCTATACACTTTGAGATTGTCCCATGAGCTAATGGAACCAAAGATCAAAGATCTATAACAGTCTTGAGCCTTCCATTTGAAAGAAGTAGCCAGTAACCTCATAGCTATATTTTCTTGTGCAATATTATACAACTGTCATACTTCTACTAGATCTTGGAAGTGCTCAAAAATGGTTTTAAATTCATCCCCAGAGAATTTTAGAATAGACTTGAGGGATTTAGCAGGTATGGTGGGCCAGACGTTGGGTGGAGTCATTGGCAGTAGTGGACTACCACTATCCTAGGTTACAAAGTTTTTGGGTATAGGAGGGGCTACATGAGTCATGGAGAAAAGGTTCCTATATATCAGGTAAACTGGTATTCTTATTTGGAAACTTTGGCCTCAGGCGGAGTAGACAAAGCTCTAAAATCTAGACTCCTACTTCTTACTCTACTACTTCTTATAGGTGATACAAAACCTATGACTCTTCTTCTCCTAGGTACCGAGGCTCGTAGCTAGGAGTACTAAAAGTAAACCTTAGAAGATGCTCTTGTTTGAACCTTGGGAATGAAACCTCTAGTTTCCTTCCTCTAGTCTGATTCAGAAATATTTCCGACTTCTCATCAGGCCTTTGGAATTAGTCCCATAGGGTGTGCTAGAAAAAAAAACTATTGATCATCAAAGATTGTGCCTCTCCGACAATATTATGGGAAATTCAGCGAGTGGGGGACAATATGCACCTCAATGAATACCTCCAGGATTTTTATAGAAATTTATCTCTTCTCTGAGTTTTGGAAAAAGAGTAGAAAGAAATGTGAGTAGAAAAACATTAAAATTGGTGATACACCAACGCTTTTACAGCATTTCAAAACCACAAGTTTCCCTCTATGAGTGATATGATAGACACAAAATACCACACCCCTTCATTCTTGGGAAGAGAATGAATAGTAGAGGCTTGATACAAGAAAAAATGTAGTCATTCAATCCACCTATAGGAAGTTCATATTAAGATCCAACCAAACATTGAAGTTCAAGAATTAATAGAAAATTTCCAAAAGAAACATAAAACCTTCCTCTTAATATATCATATCATGAAGAAATGATAATCTTCAAAGAAAATAGAGAAGTTCAATGAAATTCTAGTTTCTACAGATTATAACTTAATCATATACACAAATAGCATGGAATTCAATAATTAAACTATTCAAATTAAGCAAAACACAATGTTCTATTATGGACAAAGATATAAAGAAAGAAATATTGATAAACACCATATCATGCATAGTTTAAAATATTTCCTCAAAATAAATTATGCTTCAAACGTAGGTGAACTTTAAAAGAAAGATTGGATTCCAATTTGATAATAGTTTGATCATATGAAAGACATAACATGCCTGAGTGAAGTAGTGTTATGTAAAATTTTAAAGAAAATCTTTCAACTAATGATGAAAAATAAGGAAACTTTGCCAAGAAGAAATGTTTTTGGAACCCTTTCTTCATGTTGTTGTTCCTAATATATAGTTGCCAAGGAGAGAGAAACACCGACCTCATTTAATATTAATTACTCCCAGACGTCCACACCTAATAGCTTGGAAATTCAATCCCAAACTTTTGTTGAGTCGCTACAATCCTACTTACCAAATTTCAACTTTCACATTAATATCATTTAGATATTTCCTTAGGATCACCCCTCGTAATCGCTCGGATTCCATAAAGACATTCTAGCAAAGGTCTTTTCTATTAATCAAGTGGCCTTGGTAGAGCTGACTTATACTCTTCTATTAGAACAAGTAAAAATTCACTTTGACAGTCTCTACTTGAAGAATTCCAAGATGCAGCTGTACTAGTGTGAAGAGATGACATGTCATACGGGCATACAACTTTAGATTCATGAAAAGTGGATTTAAGAAATCGTCTGACCAACGAACACATCGCCTGATTCCCAACTGAGAAGAGAGAAATTGACAAGCGATGTGTAGCCACCACGTTCTGTATTGCACACTTGTGGAAAATACAATATTTTCATGTGAGGATCATCCTGAACACAAAAAGAAAGCCAAAAAGTAAAAATAGACTTAAGGCAAAAAAATTCTTCACAAATACCTTGAATGATGTTATGAAAATATACAATCTAGCATAAAATGGACATGAAGGATGTAGATCTAGATCTTGGAATAAGTGAAAAAGAATTCTTGACCTTGGATTTTGAATGCAACATAAAAACACTAGCTTAATAAAATGCTTGAGGCTTGATAATAGTGACATGATGAGGGATCTTGAATTTCTGCAACAATCGATGAAGAATTTTTCCCTTGAATCCCTTGGAAATTACTTTGAATGCTCTCTAAATGATCTTGTGAAGTCTTGGAATGCTTAACTCTTGAGTTCTTGACTTGATATCATGAATGATTAATGAAATAATGATTTGAGACCTTGTTTATATAGGAAATCCATCTAATATCCCATAAATTGGACCCCACAAGCCGACATCCATTAAATTTGAACTTTAAACCCATATTTTCTCACTCAAAATCATAAAAATAGGCCAAATGGAACTCATATTGCACACCTGGTGTATGGGTCCCACCTGGGTGGGACTCATATGCTCAGGGTGGTGTATGGGTCCCACAAAGCCCTTTTAGGTGGTAAAAGTGTTGGGGTCTTAAGAAATTAAGTTTATTTGGTGTCTATGTCGGGATTTTGGTTAAAATATTCCTTGGGATGCACAATATAGGGTCTTAGGGGCTCATTAATGATGATATAAAGGTTATAAATGCTAGAGATCCCAAAACTAAATGTGAAAATGTTAATAAATACACTTTACAACATTAAATTAAGGCAAAATGAGGTTTTTTTAGCTTAGAAGGGCCCAAAATCCCATGTGAATGTGTACAACACATTACAACACTAGATTACATCCATTTAGTTTATAAGAATCTTAAATTTAATGTGAAGGTGTAAATAAATACACTTTACAACACTAAATTAAGGAAAAGTTAGGTTTATTTAGCTTTGAAAGGGCCCAAAACCTAATGTAAATGTGTAAAACTCGTCACAACACTAGATCAAGGTGACCTTAAGTTAATTTTCAAATTAATTATTCTCAAATTAAGCAAGAAAAAGGGATACTTTTTCCATTGCCACATTTACCACCCACTTTAGTGAGAGGATGAACTTGCTTCAAACTCTCACTAAAGTAGATATTCAAGTGGGGTCCAATTATACAAATACGGATGGTCTAAGATAACAAAGATCAAGGGAATGGTCAAGCCCCAAGGATCAAAGATCCTATGTCAAACTGACAAGAGCACAAGGGGACACACAAATGGCATATGATTTGTAGAAAAACAAGATACACAAACATATAATGTCGATAAATGAAAGAAATAAAAACAAGAAAATATAAAAAGAGGTATCAAGCCTTGATCGTTTG
This sequence comes from Sequoiadendron giganteum, assembly GCA_007115665.2. Lineage (NCBI taxonomy): Eukaryota > Viridiplantae > Streptophyta > Pinopsida > Cupressales > Cupressaceae > Sequoiadendron > Sequoiadendron giganteum. Next base: position 214,336,226 of record CM021108.1, read on the forward strand.
TCGAACATGATGTGGATCAGATCTAAGATTTTTTTCCAAAGGTGCATGCTCACTATGAGGAAATGGAACTTTAGGTTTTTTCCATTGGGTGAGTAATCCAAGAGAGTGAGACACATATCCATACGGCTAGTATGTGCTCACAAAACATGTGAGTGGCTAAGGGAAATTCATGCCTCGAATCAGCTTCCCATCAAACCATACCAAAGTTATACCTCCTGATAACTTTGATAAGGTGCCACACAAACATGAAATTCGAGCTTCATGAGGCAAGAAAATCTTTGTACACTTGAAACTCATGAAAAAATAAGATGGCTCAACAATCATGCAAGATTTTTTATGGGAGGTGGACATATAACGGTTATTGTAAATGTGAAATAGTGTAAGGTACATTCCAAGAGAGTTTTCTTAGTTCATGTAAGGTCTCTTCTTAGGAGAAATTGTGTCTAATGTCTCCAAGAGAGGAAAAGTCAAAGAAATATCATGCTCTCAGAGTAAATCAAACACAATGACACCACCAAGAAAATGATACATAACAAGAAGAAAGAAAATCACACAATGAAACATGAGTGTCAATGTATGCCCCCGCTTTAAAGTGATTGCTAACACCATTGTTGTGAGAAATTGATTTAAAGTAGAAGAAGACCTAAAAGCTTATTTTGAAATCCCTATGCCAATTCATATGTTTCTGAATCAAACTACATCATGAATAAGTATGTCACATGCAAGCTAACTTAGTGTATTTCGTCCACATCCCAAGCTTTCTCTTATATTTACCTAAAAGGAAGTCAACTAGCCAAAAGAGTCAATGACGAGTGACATATGAGGAAAAGGCTACCTAATCCCTTGCCCCCGCTTAGTGTAGGAAAAGGATGACCCAAATAGGTTGAAAATAAGTTTCAATTAGAGGAACTAGGTGCTTCAACACAAGGAAGAGCACCACAGTCCCTAAGATGTTGAATTTTTTTAGTCAAATCCTTACACTCATTAGTAGAATTACCATTAAATCTATGATATCCACAAAATGAACTCTTGTAGTAAAATTTCTTTCATATTTTTGGAAGGAGAGATATCAAACAATCTTGGAGGAGTCTCGTTAAGATACTCACTTGATCAAAAGTAGAGGTTGTTCCTTTATTTTGTGACAAAGATATCTCTTGATTAACATTAGGTGTCATACTTACATAAGACTCATTAGGTTCCAATATTTTGTCATCCTTTGTAGGAGGGTGTAATTTTTTTTTAATTTGAATCATTACTCTTTTGTGTGATGATATTTATGTTAAGTGAAGATGTCTTTGTTTCTTTAATTTCTTTCAAAGGAAAACAATCAAGACCACTAGTGTCTATTAGTTCAAGATGTACTAATGTTAAATTTGGTTTGAAAGGATTCTTTGTAATAGTGTTGATATTAAGTGAAGGCTTGTTTGTTTCTTTTGAGGGGAAATAACCAAGACCACTAGTCTTTTCTTGTGTGTGAGGCTCTATATGAACATGAATACCTTTTTATTTAGCACCACATCCTTTTCCACTATATCCAAGTTGTTTCATAATTTCATAACCTTTTCCATAAAGCATTTTCATTTCTTTTGGATTAGGTGGTTTTTGATAGCCTATCTCATCAAAGTATGTCATATAATTTTCTTCTTCTTCTAAAATGGTTGAGGTGGATTCTTTCGAAGGGCCTTTTGAATTTTGTGTTGATAATACCCCTATCATTTCCCTTTTTAGATCTTGTATTCTCCCATGAATTTTTGTGTGAAATCTAAGGAACCCCAATCATCTTCGAATAGCTTTGTGACTTCCTCAATATTGTTTTCTTTGTTGTTTTTTTGCACGGGTTCTACTTGTGTAGTTGGTGTTAATGTTTTAAAATGATTTTCCTTGCCTTTCTCAAATTTCAAACAACTATTCGGGTAAGGGTCAGCTTCAAGTGTGTACACTTTGTTGTGAATATATTTATTTTATGATGAAGAGTAGAAGGCATCCCATTTATTGCATGAATCCATGGTCTTTCTAAAAGAAGATTATTTGATAGATCGTGAGGTATAACATGGATTAGTTTTTTGAATGTGGCCTTTCCATTTGTAATAGGCAAAGTGATCAAACCAAGCGGTTATTTTCCTACATTGTCGAATCCACAAATAGATAAAGAATCATGTTGAATTTTGTATTTATCCACACCAAGACTATCCAAAAGGTTTACTCTAGACACATTGAGAGTGGATCCATTGTAAACAAGGGTTCTCTTTATGCCTTTTTTATTGTATCTATCTATTATCATGAAAGCATAATTTTGATTTTGCACTTCCAAAGGAGGCAACTTGTGGTGATGAAAAATAATTTATACATTAATCATAGTTATAGCTTGAATTTGGGCTGCTACTTCATTTGAGTGAATGTTAGGAACTTGTTGTAAATTACTTTGAATAATGTTGTGATAATGAGGGGAGGCTTCAATAAGGTCCCATAAGGATATCTTAGTAGGAGTATTCTTTAGTTGTTCAACAATATCATACTCCTTTCCATTTTGTAGAGGGAAACAAGGAGGGCCTCGTAAGATAGGATTAGGCAATGGGAAGGATGTTGAAGTTATTTGTCTTGGTTGCAGATTGTTTATAGTGTTATATGTATGAGAAAACGTATTATGACTCAGCTACTGTGACACATTATTCTTAGGTGGGTAAAGGATAAGTTTAGGTTTATTTTGATTTTGAGGTTTGTGTGAAGGTGGGTAAAGGATGTGTTGAGGTTGAATAATTTTAAATTCCCATAGTGAAGGAGATTCTAATGTTAGTTCATCGTCTTCATTGAAGGAAACTATATCACTATTTTCAATGTTATCATTTTCTTGCACCATTATATCCTCCTTAGGAGGAGAGTTTTTAGGTGAACTACAAACTAGATGCTAATGACATTTATAGGTTTCTTATTCTAAAATGAACTCATCACAAGTAAGGGAGTTATCAATGATTGGATTTTCTTGTTTATCAATAGTAGGGATATTAGGAGAAGTAACTATTTGATTTTACTTTTTCTCTATGATCTCATTCTCTTGTGCCATACAATCTACCCTAGTAGAAGATCTTGTAAGATGTTCATCACATTCCATGGTTATATTTTGTAAAATAGCTTAATCACAAGTAGGGGAGGCATCAAGATAAGGAAAACTATGATTTTCATGCTTACCAAATAGATCTTTCCAAATGGTAGAAGCATTAGGGAAGGGAAGAAGAATATTCTCATGACTGTCAATAGGTTCATCTTCTAACACCAACCTATCCTCTTCGCATCAAGGAGGGATATTAGGAGAAGGAAAATTTTGATTGTCATGGCTCTCTATGATATCATCTTCGTTCACTAAAATATTCTAACAAGCAAGGGATGAGTCTAGACTAGGTAAGGTGATGTTTATAAATTTTTCTATGATCTCATCTTCTTGTGTCATAATATATTCCCAAGAGGGAGGAGGAGAGAGACAATCAAGACTCTCATGATTTCCATTAATTTATCTTATTTGACCAATATACCTTTGTCACTAGTACGAAAGGTATTAGGAGAAGAAAAATTATGGCTTTCATGATTGTCTATGCTTGTATCTTCTTATATCATACCATCCTCACCAATAGGAAATGTAATATTAAGGATTCCATCAATGGTTTGATCCACTTTCTCTAAGATGTTCTCATAACTATGAAAGATAGGAGAATGATGGCTAACATGTTTCTTAATGACCTCATTGTTGTATTCTAAATGGAACTCATAAGAGGGGATGTTGTACTTATGCAATCCATTCTTGACCACATCAAAACAACATCTCTTAAAACAAAACATGCTAGTATGAAAAATTAAACTATCTAATTTATGAAATTATTCAAAAATGTAAAGAAATGTCCCAAATATCTTGATATTTTTACTATGGAAATGAATTTTAGAAATGCATTTTAAAAGGATGAATACATTACATGGATGATTTTACCTAGATATATAAAATAAAAGTTACTAAAACTTTCCAGGTTGATAATATATATTACCAACAAGCTTAGGAAGCACTAAAATGAGGTTTTTAGTGTTGTAATTTAAAAGCTAGAATGGGACTAAATCACCCAGAGGGGTGTATGAGTCCTAGTTAGGGGTTTTTAAAAAATAAAATGGAAATATTAAGTGTTTTATATGCTTTATGGTTTGTATGATGTCTAAAATAAATGCAAATGCGGAGTTCATATGATTTTCAGTGATCAAGGTGCAAAAATACAATCTATATTCACTTTCACTAATGCAAGATTTTGAAACCCTAGATGCAAATTAGCTAGTGAAAAACCTAATACAAAGTTAATGCAAGCTATATCTAGGATGATAATTGACTCCAAATCAGAAATCAATTGTTCTAAAAGTAGGTTCACGAAAATGAAACAATAGAAATAGTGTTCCACCTTTTGGGAGGTGGAACACAAGCTAGGTGTTTACGGGACCTATGTACTTATTTCCCTCAAGTTTCATTGAAGGAAAACTTGGAGATCTCAATCAATGGATAAGAATGGTAGAAATAGATCTACTAAAGGTTTACCTAGGGTTTAATTATGAATTAATGAGAGTTTCACCACCGAGCTAGGGCTTGGAAAGACTAATGAAATGGAATATGTAATGTTTAAACCTAGTGATGCATTGAACTTGAATGAATGACCTAAAAATGCAAATAAATTAGAAAAGAAGGTTGTAAAATCATAAGTGTGTACCTAAAAATTTGTAGAGACTTGGATGAGGACTGGAAATGCATAAAACACTAAAATTTGGGCCCAGTGGGACTCATATGCCAGTCTAGGTGTATTAGTCCCAAATCAAGGTTTCTGGTCTGAAACAGGTTTCTTGAAAAAGGATATTTGGAACTACAAAAATCTAGAAAAATAATTTTAGTGGGACTCATACACTACTTTTGGCATATCAATCCCATTCCACTTTTTTGGGAGTTCAAATTTTGGATCTGTACTCCAATCTCTGCTCTTTCCTTCCTAACTATTTTTTTGATCTAAAGCCATGATTTTGTTCCTATAGATGACTTTCTTTGAAGATAATAATCTTTCAAATGAGGGGAAAACTCAAACAACTTTCTCCAATCTTGTAACCTAGTCTCCAAGGGACCTTCAAGCTCCAAGACACCTAGATCTGCAATCACACATGTAGAGAGAAAAACTTTGTTGATTTGTTAGTAAATGGAGGTTTGGCTTGGTCAAACACCTTTAAGGTAATTAAACCAAGTGATGAGATAATGAAATAAGGACATGAAACATGAAATATATGACATGAGACATGGACAATGATACCTTGAATTATTTTATGAAAATTTTCAATCTAACATGAAATGGCCATGAAGGATGTAGATCTAGATCTTGGGATTGTAAGGAAGGCTTAGTGCAGAAAAACCTTCCAAATGCAAAGTACATAATAAAGAAGTGTAGAAAATTTACCTTAATTCATTTATAGTCATAAAGATGCACGTTAATAGAATAACATAATAGAAAATTAGATAACATACATAGAATTGAACACTAGTTTTACATGGGAAAACACTTACATGAGAAAATTCCACACACCAAGTAAAGCCACTTTGTATTATAGCAAATCAGATTATATACAGAGTTAAAAACTCTAATTCCAAGTGTTAATTCACAACAACAACATAAATTTCCCTGATCAACCTTGTATAATCAAAATATGACTACAATTTTTCATTCACATGGTTACAATGCTTGTATAGCGTACAATGTAGAACATCACCTAATTTATGGAACCCACGCTTGTGGCAGAGTATCACAATGTATAATAGATATCCAACCATGGTCACTTCAGTTCTAGGAAACCAACAATTTAGTTCCCAACTATAATTAACCATGCTAGGCCATCAAAGAGACTCTTTTCATCTCTCTCCAAAATTAGCAAGTCACTTTGATGTCCTATTCAATATGCGGGTATGTACAGGATCATGATGGGCCAAAAAGTGGCAATATCTAAGTGATATGATGGCCCATGTGGCTGATGACCTTATTTTTACCCAAAATTGATGAAACAAAAAGGGTTTTTAAAGGAGATTCTCAGATTTCCACCAATATAAATTATGCTTTGCTTTAAATTTAATGAATAATTATTATTCATTTTCTATTTGAATTACGATTAAAGTCCTAATTGATAGGCTGATTGAAAAAAATCTATAACTCTCAAATTGTATGACATTTTTTGAATCCAAAACATGCATCACATTCTATGCTTCACATACTATAGGATTAGAAAAAAAAGAATTGAATTTCATGAATTTTCAACCAAGTTAAGGTGGTCACACATACAGGTTTTTTATATTTTTAAAATTTGTAATAAACAATTCATAATTAATTATTTACTTGGAAACAAATTACAAAAAAATATGCATCACATTGGGAAATGAGTCCCCTACTTATATCTAAAATATTATAAAAAAATATTATCATTTTATTGTGGTTAGGGTGGTCAGACAAACACCTAGTTCTTATATTTTCCTTGAAATTTAAGTACTACTACATTGAAATTTCAAATTTTCACCAAATAAATTTTTAAAAAATAAAAATAAACCTAGTAGTTTAGAAACTACATTCAATTTTCTATAGATTATACTGTTACATATTTTTGAAATAATATAGATAACTTATTCAAATTTTTACATTAAGTTCCCTAACTCTGATTTTCTAAATTTTATTGCCACTTAAGGGCCTATTTTTTCCATGATGATCTTGCACATACCCATGCCAAGCAATCTTTAATCAACTGTCAATAGTGAGCAATCAATTACTGCTTTCCATTCTAGCATTGTTCGGGTCCCACTACAACATTATTCATAGGATACCGAGTCACTCATCACCATACCAAGGAGACATCAATTAATCTCCCATTGATATAAGGAATTCACATCAATGAATCCTATAAGATTGTCAAAGAGATTCAACCCACAATCCATCCATTATGAGGATGTCCGTCTGATATAAGTTCCAAGTGGTCCTCACTACCAACTCAACACCATGACACCACCACTAGCCAATCACCACAACTATTGGGTCATCAAAGAGACTCAGGATGGAGTCCCTCTGATGAAGCAAAGTCACACTAATGAACACTATAGGAACCCATCATTATATTGAGGAGACATGAAACAATGTCCTAACAATCTAACCACTTCATGCTGATAGAACACAATGATGAACAAATAAAAACTATCAGACCATTGATGGGACCATGGAAAAGGTCCCACTAACAAGAGTAAGTCCCATCGATGAAATAAATGACCACCAATTCATGATATCAAATGATCGATGAGACTGTAAACAAGGTCTCACCGATTAAGAAGAGTCAACCCGATAAAGGGAAAATACAACTGCTACGAGAAGTCGATGATCTTTGTCCCACTGGGGTTTCCTTCTCTACCTCTTTCTTGCATTTGTAAATGGGTACCTGATCAGGCCTAGTTGTCGGGACCCATCTTTGCTTGCATGAATCTTCTTCTAGTGTTTTAGCCTCTTCCTAAGTTCATGTTAAGGGGGGATGCTAGACTAATAATTTATTACACTTAATTAATTATATCATACTGGTTAATTAATTAAGTCACTTATTCCTTTAGTTGCTTAAGCTAAACTTAGGCACATTAATAATTGATTAATTATTAAGTGTGCACACTAGGGTTTCATTTAGCATTTCCTTTTTAGGGTTTCTTGATCTACTTCATAAGGATTGATCTCTTTACAGTAATTGATTCTCAATAATGCATTTTTACTTTGAGGTTTACAGAACATCTTCTTTGGTTCTACATGTCTTTTCAATGTGATAGGTGGTTGCATGCAGGTGATCTTGGTTTCTAACAGATGAAGCCAGTAAATCTGAGGCACCTATTTCCAACATTCTCCCACTTGATGAAGGACTTACTTACTTCTTCCCTAACTCAAAGTTACTAAACATCATAGGCCTCAAGGCCTTTTGAACTGGCACATGCTTGTACTTATTTTTTCTCATAGGATTTTTCAGTGCATCAATGACATTCTCTAGAGTTTCTACTTTTCTAGGATTAACCTTTCCATCCTCAACCATATCATGAATGAAATGATACTAAACATTGATATGCTACATCCCAACATGGAAAGTGGGATTTTTTGCAAAAGGGATAGCACTCTAACTATCACAAAAAATAGTAATCTGCACTACATTAAACCCAACATCATAAAAAAAATGTCTAATGCAAATGGGTTCCTTAGATATGTGTGTTGCTACCATATACTCTATCTCAGTAGTAGATAAAGTGACTACAACTGACCACTTGCTCATCCAGCTAACTGCACTACTGAAAAAACATGAAGATGTATCCACTAGTGAATCTTCTTCTCTCAACATCCCTTACCCAATTAGAATCCACATACCCACAAATGCTAAGAGATATCTTTGATTGAATTGAGTTGCCATGATAACTCAAAGCATACTATGAAGTACCCTTCAAATATATAAAAACTCTTTTCACAACATCCCAATGTGGCCTTCCTAGATTAGCCATAAACCAACCAAGTACTCCCACTTCTTGGGCAATGTCTGGACTGGTATAGACCATTGCATACATAAAATCTCCAAGTGTACTTGTATAAGGCACCCTTGTCATGTCCTCCATCTCAATAGGATACTTTGGACAATCTTCAACATATAGCTTCGTTCCCTGTAACACTAGAAAAACTAATTACTTCCAATATTTCATACTAAATCTCTTAAGGATACAATTAATATACTTTCTTTGGCTGAACCAAAGCTTTCTACTTCCCCTATCCCTTCTAATTTTTGTATCAAAAATATACGTTTCTACACCTAAATTTTTCATTCCAAACTGTGCTAACAACTAAGATTTTAAATAAAAAATTATGCCCTTACTATTCCCAAAGAATAATATGTCATCCACATATAGGGAAATAATAGGTAAATCATTATTTTTTAGTTTTTTAGTACACACAATGATCTGATTTTGATCTTACAAGTCCCAATGACAACACAAAATTGTCAAACTTCTGGTATCACATTCTAGGTGATTTTTTAAAACCATACAGAGATTTCTTTAACTTGCAAACCAAACTTTCTTTAACTTTTTCAACGAAGTGCTGAGGTTGGGACATATAAATTTCTTCTTCCAGATCTCCATGAAGAAACATTGTCTTCATATCCATTTGCTCAATCTCTAAGTCATGCATAGCTACAAGTGACAATAGAAATCTGATAGATGTCAGCTTATCTACAGGAGAGAATATTTCTCCATAATCAATTCCGTCCACCTAGGAATAACCTTTTTCTACCAACCTAGATCTATACTTCTCTACATTGCCATCTAGATCAATTTTATTCTTAAATACCCATTTACAACCAACAGGCTTTTGACCTTCACAAAAAGGTACCAAATCCCAGGTTTCATTCTTTTTCAATGATTGCATTTCCTCATTCATGGCTTCCAACCAAGAATCTGAATCAGACATATTAATAACCTCAATTATAGTCCTAGGCTCATTAGTGCTAGTAATCAAAGCATAGGAACAATTAGGATTCAGCATGGAAAATCCATACCTATCTGATTTCCGCTTTTCACATGTAGACCTCTTCATAGTCTAAGGCTGAGCTTGTGGTTCTTCTTCCTATTTAGAATTCTCAGAGCTGCTAGAGCTCTCCTTAGAGTCAAGTACACTCTAAATTCCTAGTTCCCCTTTATCTCAAGCTAGAGGATTCTCAACTACATCATTTTTTTATTTTTCTTCCATCTTTGACTGTAGACTGACTGTAGAAGGTTTCACCTCACAAAATATTACACTTCTAATATACACCACCTTCTCAGTAAGAATATTCCAAAGCATGTATCATTTTATGCTAATTATATCACCAATGAAGACACATTTAACAACTTTTTTCTCCAACTTATATCTTTTCTCATTCGGCACATATGCATATGCCTCATAGCCAAATACATAAGTATGTCTTAGAGAGGGCTTCTTACTAGACCAAACTTCCATAGGTTTTTTGTCAACAAGAGTCGAACTAGGTGAATGATTAATCAAGTAACATGTTTTAGCCATAGCCTTAGCCCATAACTTCTCCACCAGACCAGCACTTCTCAACATACTTCTCTCTCTTTCCATTAATGTCATGTTCAACCTCTCAACAACTCCATTCTGTTGTGGAGTATAAGGCGTAGTTTTATGCAGTATAATCCCATGGTCTTTGCAATACCTTTCAAAAATTTTAAAATAAAATTCACTACCATTATCCATCCTTGAGCATTTAGTTTTCCTTCCAATCTAATTTTCTACCAAGTTTTTAAACTCTTTAAAATAACTAAACACTTCTGATTTAATTTTAAGAAAATACACAAATGCCCTTCTCGAATAATCATCAATAGAAGAAACATAATATTTAGACTTTGATAATGAAGGAACATTTACGAGACCAAAGACATCAGAGTGAACATAATCTAGTATACCAAAAGACTTATGAGGACTCGAATAAAATGAAACATGGTGATGCTTTCCATAAATGCAATATTCACAAAAATTGAACTCAAGGTTATAATTGACAAGCCCTTCTACCAAGTTTTTATTTTTCAAGGCTTTCAAGTCTTTTTCTCCTATGTGACCAACTCTATGATGCCACAACATGGTTTTCTTTGCTGGCAGTTTCACCTCCAAAGAGTTTTCACCCAGAGGAACATTTTCTTCATTCTCTATGTAAGAAAATTTATCTAACTTTGCAAAGACACTGTTACATTGAATAGCATGTGCATCCAGCTTTTATAGAGTGCCTATGTGTGCACCCTTATCTAGCACCATTGAACCTCTAATCATTTTGCAGTCTCCACTCAAAAAATAAATTTGCATGCCAACATCATTCAACTTACTAACTAAAAGCAGATTACAAGCCAAACCTAGTATTTGCATTATGCTATCAATTCTTTTGATTATTCCATCAAGAAATTTGATTCTGACTCTTCCATGACCAAAAAATTCAAGAGATGAATCACTTTCCAAGCACACCTTTCGACTAACATACTTTTCATACTGCCACAATAATGGGTTACACTTTCTGGGACATCTTGATTTTTGCTAAAATCATATATTTTTAGAAAATACAATGATTTAAGCCTTAAAAATGTTCCATTGAAAGGATTTTAATTTAAGAGGGTTTGATCAAGCCCACTTAAATCAAACCCCCTTGGATAGAAACCCACTAGTTTTAAACCATACCTATAATGGAGTCTCCTCTACACTTATCAAAATGCTAAGAAAATCCACTTTTGGTTTACCTTTTGGGGGATCAAATGAATTCATTTAAAAATGATATTTTGTAAGCATGTAGTCCTTATTATAAGCTTCCCCAAAAGTATAATTTTAAATATATTTAATTTTATTATTATCTTTATTTTTTATTTCTTGTGAATGTAAGTTTTTCAATGAACATTGAGATTTTTATTTCACACATATGAAAAAATAGGAAAAAGAGAAAAAAAAATTCTAAAAAATACATGTCCAATAGTTATTGATCTCCTTATTCGAACAAAAAAATAATGAGTTAATTAAACTACATACAAAAAAGTTATGCAGCTGAAAGTATAATATATCAAAATTATAATTACTCTGAATTAGAAAATTAATTACAAGATATGTATGCAACAGAAAACTATGAAACAATATCCATGCCTTAGATATTCATGTGAAAATATGTATTTAAAAAACTAGAATTGTATCCTTTCTAGGAAAAAAGTTATGCAAATGAAAGTAAACATCACTTTTTGAAAATGTTGTTTAGTAAAAAAAAAAAGTTAATAAAAATTACATAAAAGGATTCATAATTAATTTTTTAATTTTTTTAAAAAAATATAATTAGAATCTACACACAAAATATCACAAATCACTAGTTTACTTTATCTTCAAATTCTTAATGGTTTAACTTCTATAGGTATAAGAAAGTGAAGATCTAGTGAAAAATATTGATTCTAATGTCAAGTTTGGCCAAAAATTGTAACCCATTATTGTGGGATCAATGACTTCGTGAACCAATCTCTATGAGATTTCATGTGAAAAGATGCTCCCGAGTCAATCAGCTAGATATCATCTAATTCCTAGGCTGCCAAGGTAGCAATGAAGGCATCCACATCACTTATAGAAGAATCATTATCCTAAGAGGGTGATTCCATAATACTAGTTTACAAATTTTGGCCAAACTGAACACTTAACTGATTTTTTCTAACTAAATATTCACTTTTGGGCTCCTATAGCAGCTAAACCATGAGGAATTTGAAGATGATGAAAACTAGCAATTTGTGACATTTTGTCTATAGATTCTAAATATATTCTTTTCAAAAAAATTGGAATCAAATTGCACTTGTTTTTCCATCTCCTTCGAAAACTAGTTTTTTTAGTAAACACCATTTTTAAGGAGTGATGCTCATCGTATACAACATAACTTTTTTCCATGATGGATAAAATTCTTTTTTTTTTTTTCAAATTTAGATATTTAACTATGAGATATAGTGCTTTCATTTGGTTTCATAGTGTTTTATTGAATATTTTTTCCTTAATCAAGTTTCAAAGTCAAACCAAATGCAATTTAGACATAAGCGGACTGTATACAACATTACATTTTTTGTATGTATCAAAATTCAATTTTATTTTTTTTGTTGGATCAAGGAATTCATTATCTAGTGCACTAATATTTTTCAATTTTTTTTTTTGATAATCTACTATTTTTTCACATGTGCAGAACAGAGAGCTTGATTTTCGAGGAAAAACCTACATTCACAAGAAATAAAAAATAAATATAATAATCAATTTAAATTTATTTAAAATTATAAATTTTGGGAAGCTTATAATAAGGAATACATACATACAAAAAATAAATTTTAAATGAATTCATTTGATCCCCCAAAAGGTAAATCGAAAGTGATTTTTTATCAGCATTTTGATAAGTGTAAAGGAGACTCTATTATAGGTATAGTTTGAAACTAGTGAAGTTCTATCCAAGGGGGTTTTATCTAAGGTGGTTTGATAAAATACTCTTCAATTGGAATCCTTTAAATATAAATTTTCAAGGGTTAAATCATTATATTTTCTAAAAATATGTGATTTCTCTAAAAATCAAGATTTCCTAGAAATTGTAAACCAGTATTGTGGCAGCACCTAAGATTTGTTGTTTTTCTACTTATTTTTCTCCTCTTTGCAATCCTTTTAGATATGTCCAGTCTACCCATAATTCCATCATTTCACCTTGTACTTATTTCCTTGAGACTTTGATCTCCCTTTAGACATGGATCTCGACTTCATGTCTTTCTTCTTGCTTTTGTCCTTTCATTTTCCTTGAACAACAAGAGCCTCCTTGGTCATCTTAGAAGATTTACTTTGCATTTCTTCTAACAATAAAAAAGAAACCACGTATTGCATTTTAAAAGTGGTTGTTATACTTCCAATAGCCATCCCAAGATGGTCCCACATGTCAGGAAAGGAACACAACAAAATCATAGATCAATCCTCGTCATCAATATTTACACCTATAGATGCCAATTGAGCAAGAATCATATTAAATAAATTCAAATGGTCTACTATAGATGCACCTTCATCTATGTTCAAGGAGTATAAATTCTTCCTTAGGAATAGCTTATTCAACAAAGAATTTCCATGATAAATATTACCAATTTTCTTCCATAACAAAGATGTAGTCTTCTCCTCATGAACGTTTAGGAGAATAGAGTCTACTAGACAAAGCCTTATCATCCCTCTAGCTTTTCTATCTGTGAGGTCCCAATCTTCTTGCTTCATACCTGAAGGTTTATTTTCAGATATAGAAATCCAAAGATCTCTATCCACCAACAAATCTTCCATTCTGAGTTTCCACTACTCAAATTTTTTTCCATTGAACTTTTCAATTTCTACTCTTTCGAATGTGCTTTCCATCTGAATCTATAATAAAGACAATAAATTTCCTCTTCAAGACTCGCATGAAATAGAATTAGCACAAAAAACTAGCTCTACCCATAAGGATAACACAATGGGCCAAGCTCTGATACCACTTGTAAGGAAATCTTCATGAGAAAAAACCTTCCAAATGCAAAATCCATAGGAAAGAACTGCAAAAAAATTCGCTTAATTCAAGTTACAGTCATTAAGAAGCACGTTAATAGAATAACACACATAGAATTGAACACTAGTTTTACGTGAGAAAACTCTTATGGGAGAAAAACCCACTCACCAAGTAGAGCCACTTTGTATTACAAAATATAAGATTACATATAGAGTTATAGACTCAACTTCCAAGTGTTAATTCATAGCAACAACCTACATTTCCTTGATCAACCTTGTACAATCAAAATCTGACTATAATTCTTCTCTAACATTGTCGCAATGCTCGTATAGCATACAATGTAGAACATTACCTAATTGATCGAACCCACACTCATTGCAAAGTATCACAATGTATAATTGATATCCAACAATGGTCACTTTAGTTCCAGGAAACCAACTATTCAGTTCCCAAATTTCATTAACCATGTCGAGCCATCGAAAAAACTTTTCATATCTCTCTAAAATCAGCAAGTCACTTTGATGTCCTTTTCAACATTCCAATAAATTGTCAATCAACCATCAACATTCAACAACCAATTAACACTTTCCATTCTAGCACTGGTCGGGTACCACCACAATGTTATTCACAAGCTACCAGGTCACTCATCTCCATATCTAGGAGACACCAATTTGTCTCTGAATGATATAAGAAAGTCACATTAATGAAGCCTATTGGCTTGTCAAAGGGAGTCCACCCACATTCCCTTTGATATGAGGATGTCCCTCTGATATAAGTTCCAAGTGGTCTCCACTACCAACTTGACACCATGACACCATCATTGGCCAATCACCATAGATATCGTGTCATCAGAGAGAATTATGATAGAGTCACTCCAATGAAGCCAAGTCACACCGATGAACACTATATGAACCCATCGTTGTATCGAGGAGACATGAAATAATGTCCCAATGATCTAACCACTTCTTGTCGATAAAAAATAGTGGTGAATAGATAACAACCATCACACTATCGATGGGACTATGGAAAAGGTCCCACTAACAAGCATAAGTCCCACTGATAAAATACATGGCCACCAATGTGTGATATCGGACCATCGATGAGACTGTAAAAAAGTACTTGTTGATTAAGAAGATTCATCTCGATAAAGAGAAAATACAATTGTTGTAGGAAGTCGATCAAGCCAGTAAATCTGAAGCAACTATTTCCAATAGGGATAAGTGAAGAATAATTCTTGACCTTGGATCTTGAATGCAACATCACAACACTAGCTCAATAACATGATTGAGTCTTGATAATATTTACATGATAAGGGATCTTGAATTGCTACAATAATTGATGAAGAATTCTAGCCTTGAATTCCTTAGAAATGATCTTCAATGCTCTATAGATGATCTTTTGAAGTCTTGGAATGCTTAACTCTTGAGTTTTTGAGTTGATATAATGAATTATTAAAAAAATAATGATTCAAGACCTTATTTAAATAAGAAATCCATCTAATATCTCATAAATTGGATCCAATATAATGTCACCCATGAAATTTGAACTTAAAACCTAGATTTTCTCCCTCAAAACCCTAAAAATAGGCCAAATGGGACTCATACGCCACACCTGGCATATGGGTCACACCTAGGTGGGAGCCATATGCCACACCTAGAATATGGGTCCCAACTAGGTGGGACTCATATGCCCAGAGTGGTGTGGCTCCCATAGGGCCTTTTTAGGTCATAAAAGTGTCGGGGTGTTAAGAAATTAAGTTTATTTGGTGTCTATGTCAATATTTTGGTTAAAAATGCCTTGGGATGTAGAATATAGGGTCTTAGGGGCCTATTAATTATTATATTAAGGTTATAAATTCCATAGGGCCCAAAATTCAATATGAAAGTGTAAATAAATACACTTTACAATATTAAATTAAGGAAAAATGAGATTTATTTATCTTAGAAGGTCCCAAAATCCCATGTGAATGTGTACAACACATTACAACACTAGATTAGGTCCATTTAATTTACAATCCTCTTAAATTTAATGTGAAGGTGTAAATAAATACACTTTACAACACTAAATTAATGAAAATTTAGGTTTATTTAGCTTTAAAAGGGCCCAAAACCTAATGTGGATGTGTAAAACTCATCACAACACTAGATCAAAGGTGACATTAAGTTCATTTTAACATTAGCTATTCCTAAATTAAGTAAGAAAAAGGGATACCTTTTTTTCTGCCACAATAGGTAAAAAGGGATATTCACCCATTCTTTGTGATGAATGTTATTGAGGAGAGGAAAATGGTAGCCATAAATTGTCTTACACCTTTCTTCAAGAGTAAAGTAACATATAATGTGCAAACCTACCAAAGCAAAGGTAACAAGGAGGCTTTTCATTTCAAATCTATTTTGATGGTGAATGAAATTTTCACCTTTTTTAAATAATTTTTCCCTAAAATTCTCATACTTTATGTTGCTAAATTTGGACACTCTAATGCCTGTGCACTGTAACCTTGTATCATCTAGAATAAGGTTAGTTGTCACTTCAAATTTTATGCCACCAATTGGAACCTTGGATTATTTCTAGGAGCTACAAAATTTAGAGGTGAGAACATCAACACACCCCTACATGGCTTGGAAAAAGGATGTTAAGACAACATCCTCAAAGATTTTTCATAGCTCCGAATTTTTCGTCAAAGGGATACAAGTGAGGGGTTCATATCTTTAAATTATTTCTCAAAAGAATAAAACACTAGTAGAGAGACATAGGATTTTAGAAAAAAGTGGAATAGAGGGTGTTAATAATTCATATGAGGCATTTTTTGAAAATAGTACCATTTTAAAGAGGAGAAAATATAGCTCATGGCATACATTTAGTTAATTATGAAATTTTCGTGCAAATCAATCCACATGTCATAGTTACTACAATTTTAAGAATGATCATACATTATAATAATCCTCAAGGTAGTAATATATGACTTAAGAATCATGTTACTACATTGGTCTGCCTTTGTTTCAAAAAAACATCGTTTCCCATAAATATGAGAAGATTTGGAGAATAATGTGACAACCTATTATTCTCCTTGAGGGAAATGCTTAGGAAAACAATCTATTCTTGAACTAAAGATTGAAGACTTATTGGTTTTCCTTATTTCTATAATATTCCAATGCCATCATATTCATATCATTAAACATATCATTTCCAAGCCAATAAATATTATGGTCCCATTTCTTAATAAGTGGGAAAAAGGTGATAGTTAAAATTATTAAATAAATAGTAGACATAAAAAACCTTTCTATCTTAGTAGGTGGATGTAGTAGTACCATATTTATACTTTATAGGGTCCCATCTAATTCAAAGTCTTTCATTTGAAAAAAATTCTTTTATATTACTTGGGATATTGTCAAATCTCCAACAAATCTAGTTAGGTAATGGAATTCATTCATTAGCTACCATGTAGGTTACCATATTTCCCTACCTATAGGTGCAAGAAATATCACATTGAATGAAACTACAAATTATGTCTTTGAAATATTACATCATGTCTATAATTATCCATGGAATATTAGACCAACCTTTCAAGATGTTGATGCCAAACATAGAATCCCCTTTAAGGGTAACTTTATCATGGACAATACTCCCCACCAAACTGTTGTATCTTCTACATAATTACTATAATAGTTTCCAAGGATTTTTGCATAACCTTCTATGAGAAAACCATTGTGGTTTCTTATCACACCTGACATGGTAGCTTGGCCTGGGTTAGCTTTAGAACATCCATCAGATTTAAGATTAATGTAGCTTTCCATAAGGGTATCCACTTGTTATCTCTCTTGCTAAGAATTTTAGTCCACTTTATTTGAGTTCAATAATTCTTCATAATCCATAATTTTTTGAATTTTATTTTACCATAAGAGGGTAACACTTTCAAAAAACAATACTTGGCTAATTTATATATTCCTGTGATTACTACTTCATCGACACAAAAAATTCCATGCTATTTCTTTTTTGGTATCTAAAAGAAAAGTTATTTTGCTCCTTCCATATACTTCAAAAAATGAATTGAAGAATGTGTCTCCACATATTGATTATGATGGGATGAGAGAATTAGAAACTATTCCAAATATTAACAAGATCCTTAAGAGATGAGGGGAAAACCCAATGGATCAGTATGTAATTTAGGATAAGAGCTTGGAATTCAATCGAGAAGGAGACATGTAAGAACATGTGATCTATGTTTTCTTCTTCTTCCAAACATAATGAATAGATATTTATAAATTTGAACCCATGTTTATTGAGGTTACTAATGATAAGAATATTACCATGAATAAAAATCCATAAAAAGTAGTTAATTTTTGGAATAAGTATAGGATAAAAAACCTACAACCAATTGAAGTTACTATTAGGGAGGAGTGAATCTTATATGATATTATTTGATCTAGCCGAGAAGAGGCCAGAGGGATTTCTAGATCATATCCATTTTTCCACCTTGTCTTGGGAAAAGAAAGAGAAATCACCTATCTAATTTCTTAGAATTTTCATAAGATCTTGATCCTTTACTAGATTTCCTCTACACAAGAGAGTTCCACAAAAAATTAGATCCTTAAAAAAAAATCATTTTACAGAATCACCTCTCTAGTCTACATAGTTAAAGATGAATTCACCATTGGCATGAATTATCCTTTCATTAATATGATTTAATTGAATGAAAGATGAGAGAGCATGACCTTTAATCCAAGTGTGCTCATAAACGCTAAATTTTAAATGATTTCCCAATCTTCTTCTCATCCCTTGGTTGATGATGTTTCTTATTTTAACTAGACTTTTCTAAACAACTAAGCCATTAAGTAACTCATGTTAAAAAGAAATTGTTAGGTCCTCATAACCAATGTATTTAGATTTCAATATGGCAACCCAATCTTTTTCATCTTGAATAAAGTTCCACCTTATTTTGGTTAGGATGGCTTTGCTAAAAAAAATAGCCCTTTGATACCTAAGCCCCCAATCATTTTAGGCATCTAAACCTTGTTCCAAATTATCAAGGAAATTCTAGGCTTTTTTTTGTTCTTGTCGAGAAGAAATTCCTCTCGATTTTCCCAATTTCGCAAGCTATGCAAGCAAGAATTTTGAGCAGTGATAGAAAATAGACTGGGATTTTTTTGGAGGGATGCTTTCAGGAGTTGAATTTTTCCATCTTGCCTAACCATCTTACCTCTCAAAACTACCAATTCATTTTGTATTGTTACAATGATCCAATTCCAATAAGAGTTTGGGGGATTTTTTGAGATTATAGGTAACCAAATGTAACAAACCAAGAGAGAAGTAGCTTGGAATCTAAGGATCCTTGTAACCCTATCCTTAACCAATAGATTAGTACTAAATAAAAAAATCTTACTCTTCATGTAGTTAATGACCTATCTCATAGCACAAGCATACATTTCTAGAGTTTACTTCAAATGGGCAGCTTCAATCACCAAGGCTTCTCCAAAAAGATAGTGTCATCAACAAATTGTTGGTGGGAGATGAAAGAAAAAGAAGAAACTTATTTAATGTATTTAAGAAGTCTAAGGTCAAGAAATTTTTGAAAATTCCTCCCAAGAACTTCACCCATAATTATGAATAAATAGGGAGAGAGAGGGTCCCTCTATCAAATACCTCTTCCACTATAAAAGGAGACCCTAGGAACCCCATTCACCAAAACAAAGAATTTGGGAGTTGTGGCACAAGATTTTATTAGATTCAAAATCATTCCTTTGAACCCATAATTCTACAAGAAAACCATTAGAAACTACCAATAAACTTTGTCATAAGCCTTAGACATATCTAATTTGAGAGCCATGGCATTTTGTTTTGTATTCCATAGAATGGATGTATTTGTAGTTCATTAGAGCTACATAAAGAATTTGTCTACTTGCAATGAAATTTTTTTGATTGGGAAAAATCATTTTATGGAAAAACTCATTTATTGTGTTTACTATAAGTTAGGAGAAAATATTGTAGATGGTGATAGATAAACTAATGGATCTATAGTCATGTATAGTGAGAGCATCACCTTTCTTAGGGATCAACACAATGAAAGTCAAGTTCAATTACTTTTGTATTTTTCTTGATCTAAATAAGTCTCTTGAAACATTAAGGAGGTCAAAAGAAATCACTTTCTAGAAGTTTTGAAAGAAGGATGGAGGGAACCCATCAAGGCCAAGGGCCTTGTAGGCATCGACACAAAACACAACAATCTTTAGCTCTTGGTAGGACACACTCTTCACCAAATACATAATGTCTTGTTAATTGATGATATATTAGGAATAATATCAATAAGATCCTCCATATAAAATACATCTAAGTTATGAATACCTAGGGAATCTTTGAAGTAAGAAACAAAAACAACAACAATATGTAGTGTCAAAAAAAGTAATCCTTTTTCACACTTAATCTAGATAATTGATATAAATTTGAATTAATTGTATCTTGGAATAGTGTTATAATGTGTTGTACACATTCACATCATTCTAGGCTCCTTATTTAATTAAAATTTACCTTAGTGTGTCCTTTCCAAGAGTGTTGTTAAGTGTTTTAACACACTTTCACACTTTTCTAGGGTTTATTTAATGAATTAAGCCTAATGGGCCCCTTTTTAATCAAATGTACCTAATGTGTACTTTATTTAAGTGTTGTAACACATATTCACTATTATCTAGGGTCCTCTTAATTAATCATGGTTAAATGGAGTTAATTAGCCCCTTTAATTTAAATTTAAGCCTTAATTATGACACTTCCTGAAGATCTATCCCGACACCTACAATTCAAAGAAAGTAAAACTTAATGTGGTAAATTCATGGTCCTAAAAAATGGTGTCAGGATCCATTCACCCTAGGTGGTGAATGGGTCCTCCCTTAATAGGACCCCACTTTATCAGGTGATTTACAATGGGTTTTTGACCCTCTTTCCATCCCCTAGGGCTAGGTCCTAGAAAACTGAGCTAGGACCCATTAACCATAGGTGGTGAATGGGTCCTCCCTTAATGAGGACCCCCTTTTTAAATTTCATCCTACAAAGAATTTAATAATATTCATTTCCAGATCTGGTGTTTTCCTCAATTGTTTGAATTTTGGGATTAATCTCCTAATTTAGTATAAATAAGGGGTTAATTCACACTCTCTCTCCTTAAAAGATATATAAAGTTTATGAAGCATTCTAGAAACTTAAAGATAGAATTTTAGAGAACTTCAAGAGAACTTTCAAAGGCATTTAAAGAAAAATTATCAAGGAATTATTACAATAATACAAGATCATATCATCATGTCAAGGATTTGATGCATTCATGCATGTTTTTGAGCTAATAAAGTTGATGTACCATTGAATATCTATTGCAAGAATTGTTCACATCATATTCAATGTTCAAGATGTATATTCTTCATGGGCACTACATGTTAGTTTTCATATTTGTATTACAAAACAACATCCAAGGTATCTACATTACATCATTTCATTATTTCATTAATTAGTTTAATTACCTATAAGGGATTTGACTTATGAAAACCCCTACTCGTTAACAATCAAGAATTTTTTCTTCCCTTGAATGTGTTTTTGTAGATTTCTAGGTTGAAGATCAAGTGGAGAGCAAGTTTAGATAAAAATTGTCAAAGTTTTCAAGTTTTCAAGTTGACCTTTAAAGTGCATGAACAAAGAATTGAAGGTATAGAATTAAGTACAAGTTTGGGAGCTAAGAATCAAGAATCTGAGAGTGCAGACATCAAGGAAAACAACCCATATCTCAATTTCAAAAACCCTAATAGGGACCCATTTGCCACTAAAGGTGAATGAGTCCTTTATGCCCTAAAAATAGGCTTCTTGTAGCGAGGTACACACCTCTTTGAGTTCTAAAAAATCCCCTCGTAGTTAATATAATAGTTAGGTATTATTTCCTATTGTTATTTGCATCTTCTAACTCTCATATTTGCATTTAATTACATAGTGACTTTGAGTGGAAAAACTTAGTGGCTCATCATCTTGTTGATTCATTTTTGTGAGCTCTATTTTGTACCTCATCACAATGTAATTTTCCTTGGTAAGGATAGAAAAATCATCGCTAACTAGAGATTTAATCCTATTTCAATTTTTTTGTCTCTCAAGGTGGACTGGTGATTTTTTTTGGTATTTTTATCAACCTCTATTATCCATTGCACTCTTAATTTCTATTTCTAGTAAATCTCCTCACTTTTTGAGAGCTTGATCAATTCCATTCTTAATTGATTCTCTTTGACCGAAGTATCAACTTCTATAACTCCTTTTTCCAACAAATTTTTTAAATATCCTATAGGGTGGAGTGAATATTTTCCTTGTGTTGAAAGATATTACCAAAGGAGACTTTTTTTCCAACCTCTAATCTTATCCTTCACCCTTTTTAGTTTTTAGGCCAAACATAACATAGGGACTGTTCCCAAAAAGTGATGATTCAATGATATTTGAAGTAGAGCTTTAAATCTAGGATGAGTAGCCCACATGATTTCATATTTGAAGGGAAAATACAAATTAAAAATGGATTTTTCCTAGTCAAGAAGGATGATATTATGATCTAATTTCATTCTAGGAAGGGAAAAAGAGGACATCTTAGGTAAGATATTCAAATCATTAGAGATGCAAAACCAGTCAAGTTTGACTTGTATGTGGTTTTTTATGTCTCCTATTGGACCAAGTGAGTAAAGAAACTTAGAGGTTAATATCTAGTAGACCTTGAGAATAAAGAAAGCACATAAGATCCATCATGTTGTTAGAGAATTCAACAAAGCCCCCTTTCTTGTCTAAGGGGAACAAAGGAGTATTAAAATACTTTCCAAGAATCCAATGAGACCCAACAAAGCTTAAAATTATTGAGGATAATAAATTACAAAGAGAAGCTTTGACAAATCAAGAATTGGAAGCATAGATATTCACAAGGTTTCAATTAATTGATGAGTTTAAATCATTCATATTCATCATCAAACTATTCTTAGAAAAGGGTCCTTTTTGAACCTTTGATCCTATGAGGGTTCCAAAGAGTAGCTATACCTCCAAAAAACCTCTCAGCATTAGAAACCAAGTATTCAACAAAAGTCTAGGCATTCTTCACAATTTGATAAAAAAAAAAATTTGCCTCTTTATTTCTCGAAGAAGAAAAATATCATTGTTATATTTAATAATACAACATTTAAAAATATGTAATTTAAGAGTGTGATCCAAGCCTCTAATATTATGAGAAAGGATCCTCATTTTACAACTATTAGGAATTTCAGTGACATAGTGTCACTAAGAGAAGGGGCTAAGGCCCCAAATTAGAGAATAATTTCTACTTCTTTTGTCTTGAGAGGCCATCCAGGGGTTTTTATTTACCCAAGCTAACATATCGAGTCGCATCCTTGGCCCCTGAGACCTTTAGAGAGGGTATTTCTAGTTTTTCATCTTTGCCAACTTTTTCTTTCTTTTTCTTCAATTTTCTGTTAACCTGGGTCTATTTGTCATCCACACCTTCCTCTAAAGGGAGCCTAGTAGAGGCGATAAAATTTCTATTAGAAAACCCCAACAAATTAAAAGACTCATGTAGATCCTTGAACAAATAACTAGGAATTTTAAGGCCACTTTCATCATTTAAGTTTAAAGGATGACCTCTCTATATAATGGGATCTTCATTTCGATCTATTTATATTTCTCCTTCTTCAAAATTTTCATTACTATTAAGGATATCAAGCCTCTTGGATTTAGAAAGAGATAAGGAAACCACTCTTAGGCTGCTAATTCGTGAGTCATTACTTGCATTGTTAGTGCTAATTTTAGTTCCAACATTCAGTTCTTCAATATGTTTTATGTTTTTTGCATTCTTAGGATACATCATTGAATAATTTAATTCCAAAGAATCATCCACATTGGGTAAAGAAACCTCAGACACACTCTTTTTATCTGAGATAATCCCATAACATTCTTGATGGGGTACATTACACAAAGCACTTAGATGACCAAACATTTTGCATAACTAGTCGAGGATACCAGTATTTTCGTATTCTATTATTGGATTCTAGACAAGACATATTGATCTAAGAGAGATAAAAGATGGTATTTAACCTTTTTTACTTCTACATTGACACATATTGTAGAAAATAAAATCCTAGATCTCTATTGGGTGACTTTATTAATAGCTAATAAATGAATGAAGTAATTAGCTATTTCCTAGAAGACTTTAAGATTCCAAAACTCAACAAGCTAGAAGAAAAATCCACATTTAGGCAATTGAACCTAGATCCATCAAGGGATCAAAGCTTGATTTCTATTTACATAGTGATAAGTAATTTTTAAAGTTCTTATCAAAATCCAAAGGGCCCTAGTGAGGACTTTCAACAAATCTTCATACCTTGAAACTAAATATAAATAAGATACTAGGCATAACATTGATGTTCACAATATAATTAAGTTTCCACGTAGAGTCAAACTATTTCATTACTTGATCAATATTGGGTCTAAAAGTAAGGAATTTACCAACCAAGGATATCAAGAGAACAACTATAGTCATGTTCATTATATTGTCCTAAACAAAAATCTCAAGACTCTCCACCAAGCTAGAAGACCTAGAAGGGGAGGAAACCCTTGGAAGTCACAAATTTAGGGATTTTCCACTAATATAGTTCTTGAAATAAGAATTTGAGCCTCTATTAGAAAAAGGAATCCAAACCAAAGGTCGGGGAAGAGGGATGCTTTCCTAAAAAATGTGTCTTGGACTTTTGGGAGAGTTAGGATAAAGAAAACCCAATAGCCATTCTTGAACTAGAAGAAAACAAAAAACCTTTTTTGATAGGCTCTATCACTAAAGTAAAGGATGGGGAAGCCAACTGGGCCCCTCCACCAACCAGACCTATGGAGGATCACAATTGACTAAGAAATGTGAAAATTAGCACATGAGAAAGTTGAAAAGGTAGTTCTTATTATTGTTATATGAACTAACAATTGCAAGATCTTCTAGAAATTATCAATATATCTTTGTGTGAGATGAGCCAATGAAATTAAATGCAAAAAAAGAAAGTAGATCTAAGAATTAATTTAAAACATTATCATTTATCATTCATTTTTATCCAGTTTTTATTACTTGATCTAGGGTAAACACCTTTGTAGCATTATCGTCATAACCATTTATAAAGGTATAAACACCAATATGGGATTTCACTAAGTAAATCCCCTATATGAAACACATATTCTTCTTATATCCTTCTTTCAGGTTGCAAGAATAGAGTGGATTAAAGAGGACTCGAGATCACAAAGCATCAAACCCTAGGTCAAGCATTCAAATACCCAATCTCATTGAATAAGGAAAAGTTGAGAATTCACAAACTATTGGACTTCAATTTCAAAGTTTCATTTTCATGGGCCTACTGACCCTATTCTACTTGAGGGTGATCCCACAATAGTGAGTTAAACTGTTTGGCCAAACTTGACATTGAACTAAACGTTTTCTAACTAAATATTCACTTTTAGACACCTATAGTTGCTAAACCATGAGGAAATTTTAAGATGATGTAAACTAGTGATTTGTGACAGTTTGTTTGTAGATTCTAAATATATATATTTTAAAATCATTAGAATCCAATTGCATTCACTTTTACATCTCCTTCGATAACTAGTTTTTTATAGTGAACATAATTTTTAATGAGTGATGTTTACTATATAACACAACTTTTTTCTATGAAGACTAAAATTATAATTATTTTGAATTTAGATTTATAACTATGATATCTAGCTCCTTAATTTTGTTTCATAGTTTTCTATTGAATAATGTTTTCTTAGTTAAATTTTGAAGTCAAACTAATTATAATTTAGACATAGGTTTACTATGTTGAGTAGAAAACGTTGGGTTTATCAAAATGAATTGATCAATATGATAAGCTACTAGACTTTTCCTACAAAAAATGTGATTATGTCTATGATGAGGTGCCAGTAACAATTAGAAACTAACCCTAACTATTATAGAAACCATGAGAGGATGATTTAGAGCTCAAATGATGTGTACCTTGCTGCAAGAAGGTTTTTTTTATGGCACAAAGGACTCATTCACCTTTAGTGGTGAATGGGTCCTTGCTAGGTTTTCTAAAATTGAGATATGGGTTTCGTTCTTTGATTCTTGCACTCTCGGATCCTCGGTTGTCAACTCCTAAAAACCTATAGCAAATAATGTAGCCTTCTTTTTGTGTTCTTACACTATTGATGACAACTTTGTAATGTGACAATTTTGATCATTTTTCTTCAAATTTGTTCTCCACTTGATCTTCAACTTGTAAATCTACAAACACACATTCAAGAGGAGAAAAAATTGTTGATTTTTAGTGAATAGGGGTTTTACTAAGTCAAACCCATTGTAGTTAATTAAACCAAATGATGAAATAATGAAATTGAAGCATGAAAATGAAATGATGAAATGTTGATACCTTGGAAGTTGTCTTGGAGTATAAATCTACAAACTAACATGAAGTGGCCATGAAGAATGCAGATCTTGATCTTGAATTAGATTTGGAACAATGCTTGAAAGTAGATCTTAAGTGCTAAATCAACTATCTTAGCTCAAAAAAATACATGAATACATTATTCGTTTGACATGATGAAATGATCTTGAATTGTTGCAATAAAATCCTGATAACCTGCCTTTGAATTCCTTTTTAAATGCTAAATTTAAGTTCTCTAATTCTTGAAAACTAGAATTATTAGGCCTCTTGTAAACTTGGTAGGAAACAAAATGTGAATTAACCCCATATTTATACTAAATCTAGAGATTAAACCCAAAATAATTCAAGCTGACCTCAGATCTAGGATTGAAAATCATTAAAATCCCGCTAGAATTGGTGCACTATGTGAGGAGGACCTATTCGCCACTAAAGGTGAATGGGTCCTAGCATAATTTTCTAAGATCCTCCTTTGGGGGCTGGAAAGAACATGAAAAACTGACCTCAAATATGCAAAGAAAGGGTGGTCCCATGTGGAGAGGACCCATTCGCTACTAAAGGTGAATGAGTCTTAGAACCATTTTATAGAACTTTGATTTATCCAAATTTAATGTCATGCAATTTTATTATTGACTGTTGGGATAGATCTCTCTAAAAATGAAATTAAGAGGGATTGAATTTCAATTAAAGGGGCCCATTAGCCTCAATTAATTAATGAAACCCTAGATAAGTGTGTACTACAACACTTTACAACTACTTAAATAAGGTACAATTTATGTAAATTTTATTAAAAAGGCACCCTAGATTAATGTGAATGTGTACAACACATTATAACACTAAACCAAGGCATTATTAGGCTAATTCAATATCACATTCCCAAATTAAGCATTAAAAAGAGCTAATTTTTTTTACACTACATACTGTATAACAAATAATTTTTTTTGTATGTATCAAAATTATTTTATTTTGTTGGATCAAGGAAATCAATACCAAGAGCATAGATATTTTTAGAATTTATTTTGGTAATCTACTATTTTTCCACATGTGCAAAATAAGGAGCTTGATTTTTGGTGAAAAACCTAAATTCACAAGAAATAAAAAATAAATATATTTATAATTCTACATTTTTTGGAAGCTTATAATAAAAAATACATACATGAAAACCATAAATTTTAAATCAATTCATTTGATCTCCCAAAAGGTTAATCAAAGTGGTTTTTAATCAAAATTTTGATAGGTATAGAGGATATTCAATTATAGGTATGGATTAAAACTAGTGGATTTCTATCCAAGGGGCTTTGATAAAACCATATTCAATTAAAATACTTTAAAAAAAACCCTTTTAAGGATTAAATCATTATATTTTCTAAAAATATGTGATTTTGAGAAAAAATTAGGATGTCCCAAAAAGTGTAGCCCATTATTGTGGTAACATGCTTAAATGTGTATCAACCTAAGAATTCAAAATCCTCAGAGTTGAGCTCTCACTACCCCAATCTAGTCAAATCAAGCTCAAATTCATACAACAAGTGCCCCTCTATTTGCATTGCTAAGATATTCTTTCAGTTTCTATATTTTTGTTATGTATGTTTTCATATCTATGATAGTCTTCCTTCTTAGTGTTAATTAACCTAATTTATAAATATAAATATTAACAATCTCATAATGAAATCATCAAATTGAAAGGGAATAAAAACCCTAACTAGCTAATTAGGATCTTCATTGAGGATAGTAGCCAAGTAGTCTTTGTTTCTCATTTTTGTGTCCCCTAATGTTCCATGGTGGAATAAGTGATTTATGTTAATAATTAGCCTTAGATCCCATTTTACCAAATCTCAAAAAGAAGGAGAAAGGTTAGAAATGATTATAAATAGTCTCAAAAAAATAACTATCACATATTTCTAGTGTGATGAGTATACATATGTATGATACACTAGTTTCCATATAATTTATGCTAAAAAATAATGAGATACTAGAGAAAAAAGTTAACTCAAAGGTGACAACTACAAGTGATAACAAAAAAAGGCATCAGTACCTTGCAAATTAAAAAAATTTATGCAAGGGTTGAACTGAGCATACAAAATAACTAAGGGAATGGACACCAAAGTGGACATGAAACATAGCTCTAATGGCATGAATTTGTACCCCTCGTAAATTCCACAGTTTTTTTCATACCTCCTACATTCGATAATTAAATATGACAATGCAATTCCACATCCATAATTTTTTTCCCATCCAATAGGTATTTATTTTTGTTTCTATGGAGGATATTTTATTTGGGATGCTAGTGTGACACAAAGAAATGTACATGGTGTGTTGATGTCCTAACAGGATTCCTACCTCTAGAATATGCAAAGGCATTACAATTATCCATTAGCAATGAAGAGTAACGTCTCTACTCCCTTGACCGACCTCGAATGACTCCTTTGCCTCCAATTTAATATTCAAGTGATTATCTTCTTCATTATTTCATTCTCTCTTGATCATTCACACAATTGGGACTACACTCTTCACTCTTCTCACGACATTCTCAAGGTCTATCGGCTCTATTGAAGCTTCAAGTTGATACTTTGTTGGTTTTTGTCTTTGTTTTTGCAACAAAATTGACTTTTGAAGGCTTGCGAGCTCACTCCTTCACCCATTTTCCTTGAGTGCATTTGATTGAAGCTGATGCCATCCCATATTCCATTCACTTAGCATTATCATATTTATTTTATAACATATTATTTTTTTAGCAAAGTGCTTAGTACTTTCATTTCAATATATTTATTTATCACATTTCTCCTATCAATGCTATATTGGTTTTTTGTGGATGTGGAAACACCAAAGCGGGGGACTAACCGCAATAGTCCTCTACAGACAACACCAAGGTTTTTCCATATTATGTGTGTAGGTTTCTTTTCAAGTGAAGACCTTGAAGATATCAACTCATGGTTAGGAAGGCGTTCTTTCTTCACCCTCTTTTGTCAATTGGTAGATTAGATCAAGTTAAAGTATTCTTCTTGGTACTCTATTATTTAGTTCTTTTCTATTTCTATTACTACATTAAACCATATATGTTAGGTTGTTAGTAAGTTTCCTTAGCTTTTAAATTGTACTTTATACTTTTTGTCTATGTGGATGCCATTTCCCCACTAAGATGTCAGTGCACTGTACTATCATCCATACCCCACAGTGTAGTCCTTTGGCAGTGAGCTACCTAAGTTGTAGTATGGACTCTCGAAACCTACTCACCTAACATCCTGAAACATTTAGGCTTGTTAAAATATAATAGGAACCTTGTTGTTCTTCCTTTCAGCCACTAATCCTTAAAATCTCTCAAAAGAGTCCCTTAGCTTGAGGTAGATTAGGCAAGCCTATTTTTCTATAAACTCTCATGACCTAAGGTTTTGAGTAGTCGGTCCCCCTCTATATTTTTGTGAACTTGACATGAACTATTTTGGTTCCATTTTTTAGTATTGAAGGAATCTTCTATTATGTTCTAGGTGTATTGGAGGTATGTGCATTGCAAGTTTCCTAGCCTTGAAACCCAACCTATGACCCCTAGTAGCATAGATAGAAGAGTCCCTAAATTTTTGAAGTGAGATCTAAGAAAATCCTTTTCCATGTATGTAGAAGATCCTTTTCCATGTACATAGAAGATGGCTTCTTTCATGAATCTCCCCATCTCGTCTATGCAGCTTGTTAATGGGTCTACTACTATAAACTTTACATCATAGGAATTTCTTATGAATTATAATAGAGAACCCTCTCCTTTGTACATTCCCACTCATATCAATGGAAATACCATGACTGATATCCTCATTGATCCTATGTGTTGGGTTAATATTATCATAGAGGAGATTATGTTAATAAAATTTCTACATAAGGATGGGTAGGATGAATCTATGAGCACGATATATATGCATAATGGGCTTTCCATTACTCCCATTAGTTCTATCACCCTTTTAGTCCTAATTCAGACCAGGACTATCAGTTCCCTTTTTGATATTATCCCAGTGTTTGACTTTTTCAGAGTGAAGGTAGGCATTCCTTGGCTATTTTCCATCAATGTAGTCCCTTCGATGATCCATAAATGTTTGAAATTCTCTCATGAATGCTCCATACACATTGTGCATGACACTGGGCACAAACCCCTAGTATCGCATGGGGAATACTCATTAGATCACTTATGTCTTGGCCCTATTGGTTTGCTTCCTCCAAGGATGGTCCTATTCTATCACACTTATGTAGAATATAAGAATGAGGGTATTGCACTAAAAGTGACCTATCCTCCTTCCCCCTATGCTATTTCGGTAAAGGCTTGCATGATAGTACAACATCGGGCTTCCTCTTCCTCTCAAAAGGGGAAGGATAAATCTACTTGCACTCAAGAGCCTTCTTATTTTTCCTCTATAGTTCCACCTACTTCTACCTCTCGTCTTGTTGGGGAACCCTTGAATTTCACCCCCATGCATCTCTTGGGGATTCTGATGGTGATCGCTTGGTGGAAGGATAGATGTTAGGTATTTGACCTTCTTGCCTTGCCCATGGTACCTCGATCCATCTTGTATGGTAAGGGGAAGGGTCCTCAGGTTTCCTCTACATCTCAGTCTCTGTGGCATCATATTGCCCCTACCCATAGGGTAGCAAATGGGAAGATGCCTACCACCTAGTTGCTAGAGTCTGCTTCTCAATCGGTTGTTGTTTTTTTTCTTGTATTTCTTCCTCCTATTTTTTCTATGAGTCACTTCCTCCATTGGAAATGACTGTGATAGACAATCCCATGGTAGAACATGATCTTCTTGATCCTTCCCAAGTTGTAGCTTCTAGCTCTAAGAGCCAAAGAAAATTCCTTGCACATGAGCATAAGCATCTAAGAAAGGCTTTCTCCATTGAGTAGGCTACTTCATAGAAGGAGGAAGTGGAGTCGGTAGCTGTTATTTCGATGTCTCTTTTTGTGCCTTCCTTTTCCACCCCTTCTTCTTTATTTCTTGTCACCTCGATCTTGCTTCTAGTTCCCCCCATGAGCATGGATGACCCTCATCCTAAAAGGGTGTGATTCTTCAATGCTCCCTCATTTGAGCCTCCTCTCCCAATGTCCCTTCAATACATCCCACATTTTCCTATACCCATGGATATGTGAAATACCTTAGTGGTTTCTACTACAATTTTATCCTCTTTTTCCTTTCCTTATGCTTCCTCTATGGCAATCTCACATCCCTTGATGAAGCGTAAGTTGGAGGATGACCCTATTTCTAATGGGGGTCATAAGAAGGGATCACCTTCTTCAAAATCTAGTTAAGCTTTGGCTTGCACCATCCTAGTGATGGAGGCCAGCCTAGTGTCCCTCGAGTTTGTCACTCCCACAAATTCTTTCAGTGAGGTCAATAGTACATCTCAGGTACCTCCTTTATCGCTCACTCATTTGACACATGGAACCCCCATCAACTAGATGTTCAACTCAGTAGATAATATATCAGCTTTGTCAGTGATTTTTATGAAATCAATGACATTTAGCTCACAGCAGTTGAGGAAAGAAAGACCTGAGGGGCCCTCTTCCTTAGCTCTTATCACAGGAGAGTTAGAGGGTGCTCCCCTTGCTATCCTTCCCATGTAGGATCATCTTCCTTACCCTTATAATGATCTAGATTGGAATAACAATGACCTCTTGGTTGATGAGGACTAGGAGAGAACCTCTTCTTTATCTATAGATTAGATTTGTGTGTGCGTTGTGTTTCCCCAAAGCTTGTTTTATGTGTTCCTAGAGGACCCTTGCCACCCTTGTAGGTGCTCAAATAAAATATTTTTTTTTGTTGTAAACTTCTTCTATTTTTCACATCATTCTTCTCTTTATTATGTCTTGATTTTCAAAAATTGGGGATTATGCAAAGTGTTGGTGGGCATTTAGGCCTCACTTCCATGTTGTCCCATTTTTTTAAATCTTTATTTAGCCTTCATGTACCCTTCTTCAAGATTTGATATAGTAGGGGATTTATGATAGTTCATATATATTATTTAGACATTTAAAATTTTCCTAAATGATATTGCACACTTAAATATGATTACTAACATTGTTTCATCCCAAATTCATCCCCTGTTTTGATTGTTTAATTAAATAATCCTATTTATTTAATTAAATGCATCATTTTCATCTATTAATCTAATTAATTTAATTAGGTTAATTCACCCCCTTTCATACTAACATGTCATCTTGTTTAATTAGGTAATTAATGCAAGTTATTTAATTTAAACCTACTTATGTGCTCTCATTTTATTAAATAATCTTAATTATTTAATTAAATGTCATTTGAACCCCTTTTCATTAAATAAATTAATTATTGAATGATAATCATAAATTCACTCAACTTGCACATTTAATATTTTTTTTAATTTACTCATTTCTAATTTTCCCTCACCCATCCACTTGTATGGGAATATTCCTTTGTAATATTCTCCCATTTGAGCTCCAAAAAATGGAATATTCTTTCCTAAGAATTTTTTTAACAAAATTTCTAACAACTTTGAAAGCATGTTTGTTTTGAATCATTGTGATAAATTGATTGATTCTTTGATCCATATGATCTTGCATTCTCATCCTTTGGTGAGAATCCTTGATCCATGTCTTCACCCCACTTTGCATCTTGACCATTGATTAATCTATTTGATCTTGAATTCTGTTATAAATACCTCACATTTTGGAGAGAAATGGATCCAGTTCCATCAAATCAAAGTTGTGTTGCACATTTGAATACTATCTTTATTTATCCTTGCATCCATTATTAAGATTTTTCATCCACCCTTAGCATAGTTTCATCCATTTTAGCTTAAGCTTTCAGCAATGAAGTTTGATTAGATGCTCATTTTATCCAAGGGATTGGGAAAGGGTCATCATTCCATATCAATGGATTTATAGTTTAGGTTTATTTTATGCTTTCATGGTTTAATTCATGCTTACTTTAAATGGTTGCTTGGTTTGAATATTTTGAACATTTCATTGGAATTATAGCTTAGTAAGCTAAATATAGCTTAAATTCATTTGTATTTAGTTTATTCATCTCATACTATGTTTACAATCACATTTTGGCTCTACAAGGAGTGCTCTACTAACCAAATTTGATGAATTTCTCTTGAGATTCCTATGTTTTGTAGCTTACAGATATAGCTGATGCATTTGACGGCTACAAAAATGTGTTTTCATATGGTGAAAACTTTTATTTTTCTACAACACTATTGAAACATTGTGACACATTTGAATATTGTGACACTATTAATTTTTTTATTAATTTTGGGTGAGTACAGGATCATGCGGGTCAAAAAAGTGGCAATATGACCAAAAATGGCTGACGACTTTTTTTGTCCAAGTTTGATGAAACAAAAAGGTTTTATTTAGAAAATTATTAGTTTCCAAAAATATAAGATATTCCTTATTTGGAACTAAATAGATAATTATTATTGGTTTTAGACATACATTCTGACTAAAGTTCTGATTGATAGGCTGATTGGAAAAATTCTATAATTCTTAAATCATTTCACATTTCTTGAATCCGAAATATGTCGCCTATTTTATGCTTCCCATACTATAGGATAAAAGAAATAAAATTTAATTTCATAAATTTTAGACCAAATTATGGTGGTCAGAAAAATAATTTTTAATATTTAAAAAAAAAATTAATAAAAAATTATAAAAAAATTATGGCACATTTGAGAATGTGTCCTCTATTCATATTTGTAGTGTAGGAAAATGCATACTCTTGCATTTTCACACTTTTTTGGGCCCTCCTTGCTTTGTTTATCCCTATTTATGGCTTATTTGGTCCTATTTTGTATCCACAAATCTAATGAATTATACCTTTTTACGGCTAATCCTGACAAACATCAATGGATAAATGATAATTTAATTATTCTATCTAAGTGTCCCTAATTTTTGGGTCGGGACTAAGATACCACCTAGGGCATCTTTGTCTCTTGAAGAATTTGGGACACTAATTTCAAGTGTGCCTTAACGGGCCCCTTTTTAGAGTCTATGCCCCAAGTTTTTAGGACTTGGGACTAAGATGCCACCTAGGGTTTCTTAGTCCCCCTTAATATTTTTTCAAGTTTTAATTTTAAATTCTATCAAGATTTTCCCTCCTTTGATTAATGATTTCATATGGTGGCTTGTTGTGGTGTAATTTTGGGATATTAGACATGAATAAGTATAAATACAAGGTAAATTCACTCATTTCTCATCCTAGCAACTTGAGCATTCATTCCTAAGGAAAGTTTATGAGATCAAGGGAAATTCATCAAGCATTTGGAGCCCTCATCAAGATTCAAGCATCATATCAAGGAGATTGTTGCATCATATGTGTTTTTGAGATAACATTTGTGATGTGGGCTTTTGATTCAAGCAAGCAATTCAAGTCCCTATCCATCAAGCATTCATTGGATTTAAGATCTATATCCAAGCTAGCCATTTCACACAAGTTTACATATTTCATAGCAAGGATTTGACGAGTTGTAATATTGTATGTTGTTCATTCACCATTTCCCTCCATTTCATTCTATTTCAAGGTTTAATTACCAACAAGGGGTTTGACCAAGGAAAACCCAATTTACTAACAATCAACAAGTATTTTTCCTCCCTTGCATGTTTGTGATTGTATATTTAGGTTGAATACTTGAAGATCATTTGCAGTGCAAAGTTGCAAAGTTGAAAAGTTGCATCACAAAGCTGCCATCTTCATAAAAACTGATGTATAGGCTAGATCTGGATGATTCAGAACCTAAGATCTGAGAGAAAATAAGTGAAGACCTTGGACCTTAGGATCACATTCATTAATTCTAGAAATTCAAAATGAGACTAAGTTGCACCTAGGGAATCTTATTCCTCCTCATGTTATTTTTTTGAAATTCTTTCAGATCTAGTTCTAACATTCGAAGAATCTACATTTTCCTCGAAAAATAGTAGCAAGACTAAGAAAATAGTAAGGGAATCTTAGTCCTCCATAACACTTTTTGATAGCTTCTTTGCATTTTTAGAATTATAGTTTCATTTCTATGACCTCCAAGTACACATACCCTAACTTGTTGTTACATAATCTCATAATTTACATAATTCCTTTAGCTTGCATTATTAGGTTTTGTGAGTTGAATTCTTATTTGTATTTTCCAATATTTTGCTCAATGGTGGACCCATCAAAGCTTAAAATAACCCCTCGTAGGTCCTCCCCTATTGAGAATTGACTAGCCTTTGAGGTTGATATTTAATCCAATTTGGGATCCTAGGATAATATTGAATGACCTAAGGAAGATAGGTGGTCTGTCCATCACCTATTTTCTTTATGGTTCATTTTGGTGAACCCAACTTCTTTGAGAATTCTTTTTTTGATTTGGAGTAAATTAAAATCCTAGATATAGGTTACATTCATTTTTACATTACATCTTGCGTTAGTGAAATTTAATCTAGGGTTTCTCATATTTTCATTAGTGAAAGTGCATATAGGTTGCATTTTTTTTTTCTTCCATCATCTTATCTCATTGAAAAACTAAAAAATACATTGTTCATCATTCTAATTCCATTGTTATTGCATTCCAATTTTTTTAAAACGCATTCAAATTTGCATCCAATTGTTTCTCATTAGTCACTTTTTCTTGCATTCATTTGCACATTTTCCTATTTCTAAACATCAAGTCCCTAGGTAGGAAACCTGGGAACACTGTTATCAACAAATATTTTCTTGTTTTTGTAGGAAGAAATCCCTAGTAGGACTAAAATTTCCTTATTGGAATATTAGTCCCTCTGCATTTTTTTGGCTCAAATAGAAAGTCACGTATTTCAATCTGCCTAACACATGTTATCGGTGGCAGTCAGCTGACCATAAGATCAATGACTGCCCTTTGAGAGTTCCTCATACACCATCACCATCATGAGATTCTGAAAATCCTTGCCAGACAAAGCCTTCTGATAAGGTGGAGTCGAAATGGACAATGATTACAAACTGGAAAAATAGGCAAACTGGTTCTGGGTTGGCTGCCAAGGCCCCTAAACCATCTAAAAATGTTTCAAACCTTTCTGAAAAGGGGACATTTTATCCTTCCAGAGCTGTTACTACGTCAATACAGCCTAGGTCAAAGGCAATTCCTTAGCCTATGGCTATTCTATGTGCCCAGCCAATTATTCCTTCCATAATGGGGGTTTACTAGCTATCATGCAACCCATCTCCATCCCCAGAAGAAGGAGAATATGTGCTAGAAAAATGGAGGCATTCACCACCTATTCAGATTGGTCGAGTCCCATAGGATTTTTTGAAGAATAGTTTCTCTTCCATGATTGAGGAGGAACTAGGCTCCGCAAACATGGAGGAGTTTCATCCATGAATTTTCTTTCATGGAATGTTCGAGGTCTAACTGACCTCTCCATAAAGTATTCTGTTAGGGATACTTTATAGAATTACTCAAGAATTGAAGTTCTTTGTCTCTAGGATGTTAAAATTTTAGGATTTTTACTTGCTTCGGCGGGTCACACTATTTGGCCAACCAACACTATGTTTTGTACTTCACATGAGGTCGGGAGTGGTTGAGCCGCCACTCTTTTGTACTCTCAGTTGCATTCTTGTGTTGTGGATCATGGGACCGATCCTTCCTAGTGAGTCATCTAGGTTCTTCTCAGCATTGATAACCATTCCTTTGGGGTTGTCAATGTCTACTCCTCCAATGATGTTGTGGAGTGCTCTTTGCTTTGGCATTGGCTTGCTTATTCTTTTCTAGTCACCACTTGGCTACTCTATGGGGATTTCAATATGGTTAAGATGGCATATGACAAGGATGGCACCTTACCCTTCCCTTGGGCTACTGGTGAAAGGGAGGCGTGGTTTTACATGTGTAATAAATTGGGGCTTTTTGATCCCAACACTGGCTACCGCCATTCTCATTCTCTCTGGCACACTTGGTGTAACTACGTAGCTGGTTCTGATAGAGTCTTTAAATGCCTTGATCGTGCCATGATCTCGGCTCAATATTTCTTCTCTTTTGCTAGCTTTTCCTTGCTAGTGAAGCCGTTAGTGGATGTGACTTTGTCTGATCACTTCCCAATTCATTTTCACATTGAATGGACTTCTTGCTAGCCCCACACGTGTAAGACTCAATTCTTTTTGAACATGTCTCTTCTCTGCCACAATCCCATTCTGGCCCACATTCATCGAGTGTGGAATTTGGAGTGCAGACCAACTAGCTAGATAGGCTGAATTACCTAGTGGAATGATGCCATCATTCATACTACTTGGTTCTTGCAAATTTATGGGTGCTAGTTGGCTATTTTTCACCGACAATCTTATGAGGCTAACACTACCGACTTGCACATGACCATGGAGGCTCTGGCGACCAGTCTCTCTTCCACATTGCATCAAGTCAGGGTGGTAGAATTAAGACACAAGAAGAAAGTAACTGATAATTATGCTGCTAGAGGAGCACAAATCAAAGCTCGGCTGCATTGGCTTAAGATCAGTGATCATGCCTCCAAAGAATTTGTTTTGGCATTTCGTGCTAGGTACTCATCTCCAGGGATCAAAAAAATCAAGGATGGTACTCGGGTGCTCTCAGAGCTTCCCAACATTCTCTACACTTTTGTGTGCCATTATGAACAGGTGTTCACTACACAGGATTCCATGCCTATGAGATAGCAGGCTTTTCAAGACTACCTTGTTGCTATGCCACATAGGCTTTCTTCAAGCCAGATCAATTTTTGTGATCAATTGTTAACAATTGATGATCTCAAGGAAGCCATTTTTTCTATGGCTAATGACAAGGCTCCCGAGATTGATGGCTTCCCTTGTAAATTTTACAAAGCTCTTTGGGATTGTGTTGGGAGCGATTTACATCATGTCTATCTCGAACCTTTTCATACCAATTCTCTAGGTAATTTAATAAATAATGGAAATATAAAACTCATACCTAAGCCTGGGGATCCACAGGATATTTTCAACTGGAGGCCTATCACACTCCTCAATATTTCCTACAAGATCATTGCCAAAGCCTTGGCTTTGAAAAACCGCCATCTCTTGCCTCAAGTTGTGTGCCCCAAGCAGACTGGTTTCATCAAATCCATGTTTATTTTGGATAATACCATTGTTATTTGGGAAGGCATGGAGTGGGCCCAATGCTCCAACCAAAAATTTGTGCTTATTAAAATTCATTTTGCTAAAGCTTATGATCACATCGAATTACCTTTCATTCTTGCGATGTTGCAAGCCTTGGGGTTTGGGCCCAACTTCATTCAGTTTGTTTGAATGTTGTTTGTTGATGCTTCGGCCTACATTACCATTAATGGCCACCAGTCTTCTTCCTTTGGTCTTTTCCACTCCATTTGTCAAGGGTGTCCTCTCACCCTTTTTTTGTATGTTCTGGTTGTTGAAGGCTTTGTTTACCTGCTATCCCATGTTGTTTCTCAATAGTGTGTCAAAGGGATTCTTCTCCCAAATTTGTAGGAGCAGCTTGTCAATGGCCACTTTGTAGATGACTCCTTTCTCACTCTCTTGGAGGGAGAGGAATCTATCACTGTTTCCCTTGAGTGTCTTAACACTTTTTTCCTTTCCTCTGGCTTGGCCATCCAATAGCACAAGACTTTATGCTACAAACAATCTATGTTACCCACCCCTACATGGTTTCATACTTATAATTGGAAGTGGATCGGGTAGGGAGATATTTTTTGCTTTCTAGGCATTCCCTTTGCCTTCCAGGCTTCCCCTAGAGAGCTTTGGTAGGTCATGCTCTCTAGAGTTGAGGAGAAGCTTGCTTACTAGATTACCAAGCCTCTTTCTTTGGTCGATAAGTTCTAGGTGTGTTCTAAAATTTTGACAGCCACACATATTTATTATTCTTCCTATTGGGCTCCCTCCAAAGCCGCTTACAACAAGCTTGAAAAGTTGTTGCGAGATTTCTTATGGGCTTCTTCTAAAACCCACAAGGGTTTCCATCGTGTTTCTTGGGAGTTTTGTTGCCTCCCTAGGGATTCTGGAGGGCTTGGGCTACTCTCCACTCAATGACAAGGGACTGCTCTTTGTGTCAACTGGATTATTCGGGCCCTTACTGGAGAGGAAGCCTGGAAGATTCTCCTCAGGCATTGCATCTAGTATGGATTTCTTACTCACAGGCCCACCTCGAAAGGGATAGGCTTTCAAACCTTCCTAGTTATGAGAGAGCCTGTTCAAATTATTGGAATGTTTGTGGCCAAAAGCATTTGGCGGGCCTGGGAGGCTGTCAAGCCTTGGCTTCAATGGGCTAGATTTGGCTTTCGTGATGGGCTTCCACTCAATCAACAAAACCTCTGGTGGTCTCCCCTTCTTGCTCAAAATGGCCAACCTCTGGCCAAGTCGCCTTGGCTCAAAGCCTTGAAGTTTCATAAAAAGGGCATTCAAACCCTACAACAACTTTTTCACCAGCCCATGCTACGTATTATGCAGTGGGATGCTTTTAAAGCCCAGTACAGCCTTCAGAACCAGGACCGTGCTACCTTTGATGGGCTAGTGAATGCCATTCCAACTATGATGCTCCATAAAGGGGGCATTTGTGGCCATAAGTCTTGGTGGAAAGATTGGAAATGGTTCCTAGACAGTCCTCTTAGGAGCTACAAGCCACGACTTGGCTACAGGTGGCTTTCACCCCATTTTCCTATGATCAATAGTTTAAAATAGACGTGGTTCGTTAATTCCTCTTCTCACATATGGTGGAGATGATTTGATGCCATTTGGTTTGCAAGTGTTAATCCCAAGTTGGCTCACTTTGCTTGGTGTATTATTTTCCAAGGCTTACCAGTGGGATCTTGGCTTATTCACTTTGGGGTCCAGGACCCTCGTTTCCATTTTTGTGGTAGCCAGAAAGCTTCAAGCATCTTTTCTGGTTTTGTTTGAGAGCTCAGAATCTCTGGACTTGGATACATGATTTTTTTTGGCCTTTCTGGTTAGAACCTTTTTCTTGGCATATGGTTTTGCTTGGGGATCCACTAGCGATTCCTATTAAATTCACTCAGCTTTGGCACACTTTCAGGGTGGAAATCCTCTTCAGCATCTCGAAAGACAAAAAATTTGGCATCTTTGCTCATTTTCAATTAGATGTTAATATTTCTCTCTATGCTAAAATAGTTATTTGTTCTAATGTTCTTTTACATATTCAAGTGTAAGATAATAAAGTTGCACTAGAAGTGGCTCACCTTCAGGTCCTCCTGGACCACTGGAGCAATGCCTTGTGTTCTGTGGCTTGGGTCCCTAATTTTCCCTCTTCTTCCAATGGTCGGTCGCCCTCTTCCTCCCATGGCCGGTCACCCTCTTGGGGCTGGTAGCCCAGTGGCTCCGCTCGCCCTTGATCTAAGACCCCTGGTCAGCACAACTCTCACCCTCCTCGCCATGCCCGCTCTCCTCCTCCATGGGTTGCTTAGGGATGGCCTTCTAGTGGTGCGACTGGGAGCGATGGTGGTAGTTTTGGGTGGCCCTCTAATTCTCCGCCTGCTTCTGGCTCTAGATGGTCTACCAGTGTTAAAATATTTCTATGGCTGGCTCTTGCAATCTCACCCCGGTGTGAGGAAGAAGATAAAGATAAATATAAAGTTGATGATGGTCGGGATGCTCCTCCTGATCTCACTCCAGACCCCGTTGATGTATGAGGTAAAAACATAGATGATAGAGACCCCCCAGGATCTACTGGCACTGCTTTGGCCACTTAATGGTCTATTTGTTTACTTTTTCCTTTCATTCTTTTAGACTTCTGGGCTTGTCCATGTGACTTTCAGGGTGTGCCTTCTTACCACCCATCCCTTTTTTTGTGAATATGTAATTATTATCTCTAAATTAATATAGATATCTTCGTATTCATTAAAAAGAAATTGCATTTACAAAAATTCATATTTAAGGTTGTTTCATAATCTAATCAACAAATTACCTTGTTTCAAATCTGAAAATTGCATTTAAACATTTCACTTTAGGTCATAGAATTGTACTTTATTTACTTTTTAATGATAACATGTTTTCTTTCAAGAGATGTGGCTTTGATATGGTTAAAAATGGAATGCATAAGTACAATATCACCTCTTATGTATTCAATCTAGAGTACAATAATGAGGTCATTAAGAAACATGTTAGTCATCCTTCTACTATCTTTCATAGTTATGACAACATCCTAGAGAAAAAGGAACAAAAAATTGACTAATCCTTAATATTAAATTACCTACTTGTGAGGACAATATAATACAAGAATATACAAGCATATACAAGCATGAAAACCATTTTTGTTCTTCTCCCAATGCCTCTCCTACTAGAGATGAAGGTATATTGGTGAAATGACACAATCATTGCAGATCATGAGAATCTTGATTGTCTCTTTCCTCCTCCCCCTTAGGAATATAGTATGACATAAGAAGATAAGATCATTTCCATTACTTTTCTTATCCTAAATCCATCTCTCAAAACCTCCCCTAATTTTAAGAAGGCTTTGGTAAAAGAGGATGCAATTGTGAATGATCATGAAAATCACATTTGTCAAGATGAAATGAGGATTGAAAGTTTTAACCTTATCTCTCTTTGTTCTAATGTCCCTAACATTTTCAAAGACCTATTTGAACAAAATCATTTAACTATTTGTAATCATGAAAACCATAGTAGTCCTTCTCTTGATGCTTTCCCTATTAGTAATGAAGTTACTTTACATGATGTAATAATGGATAGTGATGAACATTTTTTTTGCCTCTCTCCTAAAATCCTTCCTAATAGGGTAGAAGTTATGGCACAAGAGAATGAGACCCTAGAAAACATGAATGAAATCACCAACAATCAAGACAATCACATCTATCCTT
This sequence comes from Sequoiadendron giganteum, assembly GCA_007115665.2. NCBI lineage: Eukaryota > Viridiplantae > Streptophyta > Pinopsida > Cupressales > Cupressaceae > Sequoiadendron > Sequoiadendron giganteum. The sequence goes on from CM021108.1 coordinate 214,378,568, forward strand.
CTCGTAATATCTCTCCTAATTATGAAGAATATATTATCATGTTAGAAGGTCAAAGCTATGAGAGTCACAAGAATCCTATTTTCCTCTCTCCCTCTAGAGAAAAAATTATTGAACAAGAAAATTCCATTGATCATTCACATACTTGCGATAAAGTCATTTGGGAAAAACAACCCTTGAATTTCAAGAACATTTGGTTTGTAGTTCTCCTAAAAAATATCCTACTAGGGGAGATATCATTATGCGAGAAAATGAGAACATTGACAACCATACTACCTTAGATGAAGATGGTGAAGTAACATTAGACTCCCCTTCTTTAAGATGTCAAGAAAAGTATTCTAAGATTGCGTACATCAAATAACCCTTGGAGTACTCTCCTGAGCCTAAACTTATCATTTATCCACCCTCTCAAAATCAACAAGTTCAAAACAAACCCGTCCTTATCCTTGAACCACCTAAGAGAAATGTTTCACAACAACTGAGTTACAATATTGTTGCTCATACATACAACACTAGGAACAATACACAACCAAGACAAACACCTTCAACATCCCTCCTATCTCCTAATCCTATCTTAACAGATCCCTCTCATTTACCTTCACAAAGTGGAAAAGAGTATGATCTTTTCGAACATCTTAAGAATACTCCCACAAAGATATCTCTTTTGGACTTGGTTAAAAATTCATCTAACTATCCCACTATGCTTCAAAGTTCCCTACAAAAAGTTCCTATCCCTTCTAATGCATAAATGAAAGACATAGCAGCCATGATTCAAGGAATAAATGTTGACATTTTTTTCCACCAAAGTGAGCTCCCTCCTTTGGAAGTGTAAAAACAAAATGACACTTTCATGGTCATAGCTCAATACAATAGCATAGGGACAAAATGAACCCTTGTTTTCAATGGCTCAGCCTTAAATGTGCATAGTGCAAACCTTTTGAATAAGATTGGTGTTGATAAATGAGAAATCCATCCAACATGTTTATCTATTGATGGATTTGATAAGGTGCAAATACAACTGCTTGGTGTAATAACTTTTCCTATTAAATCTAGAAATACCACATTAGAAATATTGATCCATGTTATGCCTCATGATATTTCATATAATATTATTTTAGGTTGATCATGGATTCATGCAATGAATGGGGTTCCTTCCACTCTTCATCTTAAAGTGAAGTATGTCGACAATAACAAAGTGTACACACTTGAAGATTACCCTAAACCAAATAATTATTTAAAATTTGACAAAAGAATGGAGAATCCTTTAGCAACATTCACACCAACTACACAAGTGGAACACATGCAACAAAAATACAAAGGAAAACATATTGAGAAAATCACAAAACTATTAGAAGATGATTGGGGTTCCTTAGAATTCAAACCAACATTCATGGGTGAATACAAGATCATAAAAAAATATTCATATGAGGGAAGAGAAAAATAGTAATGTCAACACAAAATTCATAATACCCTTCGAAAAAATCCACCTCAACCACTTTAGAACACACAACAACAAATTATACAATGAACTTTGATGAAACTGATTATCAACAACCACCAAATCTTAAAAAAATGAAAAAACTTTATGGAAGAGGTTACGAACTTATGAAACAATTTGGATACAATGGAAAAGGATGTGGTGCTATAGAACAAGGTATCTATTTCCCTATAGAGACTCATAGGCAAGAAAATACTAGTTTTCTTGGTTATTTTCCCTTGAAAGACGTAAACAAGCCTTCACTTAATATCAACACTATCACAAAACATCATTCTAAGCCAACTTTAACAATAATTCATCTTGAATTGATAGACACTAGTGGTCTTAATTGTTATCCTTTGCAAGAAAAAAACAAACAAATAAATCTTCACTTAATGTTAATGTCATCTCACAAAACACTAATGATTTGAATTCACCAAATTTTACACTCTCCTATAAAGGAGAGAATAAAATATCACAATCTAAAGAGTCTTATGTAGGTATGACATCTAATAATAAGAAAGAGACATATTTTTGACAAAATAATGAAACATCATCTACTTTTTATCAAGAGAGTATCTTGATGAGAATCCTCCAAGATCATGTGATATCTTCTCCCCTAAGAACATGAAAGAAATTTTACTACAAATTCATATTTTGTACATATCATAGAGTTCATGGTCATTATACTAATGAATGTAAAGCTTTGAGTAAAAATATTCAACATCTTAAGGACTATAGTGATCTCCCTTGGGTTGAAGCACCTAGTTCCTCTTTTCATTTTGTCTCATCCTTGTCTTGCACTAAGTGGGGGCAAGGGGTTAGATATCCTTGTCCTTGTATGTCACTTGTCATTTTCTCTTTTGGCTAGTTGACCACTTTCCATGTGTATGTAAGAGCAAGCTTGGGATGTGGATGACATGCCTTAACTTGGATCGCATGTGACATACTTGTTCATGAATTATCTTATCGAAAACATATGAATTGACATAGGGCTTTTCGAGTAAGCTCCCATGTCTTCTTCTAATTTAAATAAATTTCTCCAAACAATGGTTTTAGCCACCTCTTTAAAGTGGGGGCATACATCGAAACTCATTTTTCATTGTGAATTTTTCTTTCTTCTTGTGATGCGTCCTTTTCATGGTGGTGTCATTGGGCTTGATTTCCTCTAAGAGAATGGTATTTCTTTGAATTTTCCTCTCTTGGAGACGTTAGGCACAATGCCCCCTAATATTAAGACCTTCCATGAACTAAGAAAAATCCCTTCAAATATATATCTCTCTTATTGTGTTGCATCTTTGTACCTTATTAAAGTCATGGAGGTATGACTTTGATATTGTTTCCTAGGGCTCACCTAGTGAACAAATAGCTTCACTAGCCCTTGTGAGAATGCATTTTTGTACCCTATTAAAGTCATGGAGGTATGGATTTGATATGGTCTCGTGGGGCTCACCTAGTGAGCAACTAGCTTCACTAGCCCTTTTGAGCATGCATTTTCTTTTTGTCCTTATCATAGTCATGGGGTATGACTTTGATATGCACTTCTTGGGGCTCACCTAGTGAAAAACTATCTTCACTAGCCTTTGTGAGCATGTGCTTTTGTTTGCATGGTAGAAAATGCATTCCACTTGTAAATATTTTTGAACAAATAGCCTAGACCTAGTCCACAACACATTGTATGACCAATTGAAGCTTGATCCGTCACATTTTTCTCTTAACTTTTTCCTTTTTTCCTACCTTTGATAGTGTATTTTGCGATCTACTTATGGCTTCATATATGATTCACAAGTGTGTTCCTTGGTGCCTATGTTGGTCTGCCATAGGATCTTGATCTTGGGGGATTGGCCACCCTCTTGGTCAATGTCATCTTATCTTTGATGGTGTATTTTTGTGATCTATTCATAGCTTCATATATCATTCATAAGTGTGTTCCTTTGTGCCTATGTTGGTCTTCCATAGGATCTTGATCTTGGGGGATTGGCCACTCTCTTTGTCATTGTCATCCTATCTTACTAGCATTCAAAAATTTCAACCCCTCTTGATTGTGAGGTTGGCTACTTTAGTGTGAGGTGAAGCAAGTTCATCCTCTCACTAAAGTGGGGGCTAAATGTAGTGTAGGAAAATTTATACCCTTGCATTTTCAAACTTGTTTGGGCCTGCCCTGATTTATTTATCCATATTTATGTCTTAATTGGTCCTATTTTTCATCCACAAGCCTACTGAATTATATACTTTTATGGCTAATCTCAAAAAACATCAATGGATAAATGATAGTTTAATGATTATGTATAAGTGTCTCTAATTTTTGGGTGGGGACTATGATGCCACCTAGGCTGTATTTATCCCCTAAAGGTTTTGGGACCCTAATTTCAAGTGTACCTTAATGGGCCCCTTTTTGGAGTATTTTCCCCAAGCTTTCAAAACTTGGGACTAAGATGCCACCTAGGGCATTTTAGTCACCCTTAAGCTTTTTTTCGGGATTTAATTTCAAATTTTGGTGAGATTTGGCATCCTTTAATTATTTATTTCATATATTGTCTTGTTGTGGTGTAATTTTTGGATATTAAGAATGGATAAGTATAAATACAAGGTTAATTCACTCATTTATCATCCTGGCAACTTGAGCATTCATTCTTAAGGAGAGTTTATTAGATCAAGAGCAATTCATCAAGCATTTGGAGACATCCTCAAGATTCAAGAATAATATAAAGGAGATTGTTGCATCATTTATGTTTTGAGCTAACATTTAGGATGTAGGGTTTTGATTCAAGGAAGCAATTTAACTCCATATCCATCAAGCGTTCATTGGATTCAAGATCTATATTCAAGCTAGCCATTTCAAACAAGTTTATAGAATTCATAACAAGGGTTTTGTGAGTTGTAATATTACATGTTATTCATTCATCATTTCCCTCCATTCTATTCTATTTAAAGGTTTAATTACCAATAAGGGGTTTGACTAAGGAAAGCCCCAATTTACTAGGAATCAACAAGATTTTTTCATCTGTTGCATTTTTGGGACTGCAAATTTAGGTTGAAGACTAGAAGATAATTTGGAGTGAAAAGTTGCAAAGTTGCATCACAAATTTGTCATCTTCACGAAAACTCACCTACATGCCAGATCTAAAAGATTCAAAATCTAAGATCTAAGAAGAAGGAAGTGCAAACCTTGGACCTCAGGATCACATTCAAAAATTGTAGAAATTGAAAAAGGGACTAAGTCACCACCTAGGGCGTCTTAGTCCTCCTTAGGTCATTTTTTAGAAATTCTTTCAGATCTAGTTTTTACGTCTGAAGACTATGCATTTCCCTTAAAAAATGAAAGAAAAACTAAGACAACACTAAAGGATTCTTAGTCCTCCATAGCACTTTTTCACAGTTTCTTTGCATTTTCAGAATCCTCATTGCATTTCTAGAACATCTAGGTACACATACCCTAACTTGTTGCCACATAATTTCATCATTTGCATAATTCATTTAGCTTGCATTATTAGGTTTTGTGAGTTGAATTCTTGTTTTTCTTTTCCAAGATTTTTCTTGGTGGTGAACCCCTCAAATCTTAAAAGAATCCCTCCTAGGTCCTTCCCTATTGATAATCAACTCACCTTTGAGGTTGATAGTCAATCCAAGTTAGGATCCTAGGAAAATATTGAATGACCTAAGGAAGATAGGTGGTTTATCCATCACCTATTCTCTTTATGCTTCAATATTCAAAATTTCAAATAAATATACTAATTTCTTGTTGTACTTTGGATACTAAAATATACACCTTATTTTTATTTTTCATAAAAATTTATTACTACTACATTGAAATTTCAAATTTTAACCAAATAGATTTACTTTTTTCAAAAAAAGGAATAGTATCTTAGAAAGTACATTAGATTTTCTACAAATTTTGTTCCTACATATTTTTCAAATTATGTTTATAACTTAAATTCTAATTTTTATGTCACATTGACTAAGTCTATTTTTTTTGAATTTGTATTGCCACTTAAGGGCCTAGTTTGGATCCCGATGATCTTGCACTATCCCTTTTGTGATTTTGAACATGGAAACATCATTGATATTCTGACACTATTGAGGTGACTAGTTTGTACAAAGCGACACTATCAGATTTCACTAGAGTAACACAATTGGCTTTCATTGATGCTATTACAGTTAAAGTAACGACACTATTGCAGATCAACGATGCTATTGCAAAACAATGATGCTATTGCAGGTAAAATAGAGGCTCAAATTTTCATGTGTGCTTTAAATTTTTTAGTTTCATATACTCTCTAATCTTTTACTTACATCTGGTTTTTTTTTGTGACGCTAACTGATTTTGCAGATTTGGAGAAACTTGAAGTGAAGGAGCATACTATAATTTGACCAAACATTTTAAAAGTGTTTTTAACACTTTTGGGATAATTATAAACCATCATATGCTTCTTTTCTTCACATTTTAGGACCAGTAAATTTCCATTGGGTTTTAAAACATACAATCTCAAGACAACTAGCTTTCAATTGGGCTTAAAATTCACAAATTATTTAAGTCTTTTCAAAGTTGGTTAAAATTGAACCCATACAACCTCATTTTTTGATATTGGTTAAAATCAAAAAAATACAAACATACACTTCAATTTGGTGATTAAAATAAAGTGATCATTACCTTTGTGGATTAAAAATAATGAGTGTATTGCGTAAGTGTTGTGATTGCATACACTTATAGTTTGTATCCACTCCCCTTGCACCACGTGTAATCTTTGTTGAAGAGACACACTCAAGTGAAATTTATATTTTTGGTCACTATAAGAACTTACTAAGTATCCTTTCCTCTTATTCTTTGTATGATCTTGGGTGAAGAGAAATAACTTTCTTTTTATTAAGAAAAGGCCTACTAATCAGATACATCTCATAATGGAGAACTCATATAAGTGACTTTCAATAAAGCACATTTACTAGTAGGCTATATAAAGGTTGCAAACTTTAAAAATATTAGCTTCAATCTATAGTGGGATGATATACCACACCTAATCCAACTTTGGAGTTGTGGGCCATAATTAAATGGTTTAATTCCTTAAGTGGCTTGTGGGTGGGCATACATCTTGGTGTTATGAATTTGTGTCATTAAAAAACTTTGTGTAGTATCCAACCAAGTATTTTCTGAAACATTCTTTGAAAGTGGTGCATTGGAATTTACTTTCAAGAAGTTACTTACCAAGTCTAATTTATGGTTTAGGCATAAATGCTTAAAGAGAATGGACTCTTTTTCTTGTGTTCCATCCATAAGTTGCATTTAAAGTCATCCCTTTAGGGCATGAGGTAAGCCTACCAAGAATGTACCCACTTGAGCTAAGATTGTTATTTCTTTTTGAGTCAGTTTGACAATTTTCCCAATTTCAAAACAACTTAAACAAATACCAACATGTTCATCAAATTTCAAACCCTTTGGACTTAGTGTGAATACCTTTGAAAATTCCTATATTGGTTCTTGTCCCTAATGATTTTATCTTTGGAGGCTTCTAAATATTTGGAGTTATATCTTAATTCACACTTTCCAAAGTCAACATAGGGAGCTATGGCTTTAGCTTCTTGATTTCCACATATTAGACTTTGTGGAGTGAAGGTTTCTTAGGCATATACATTTTAGTTTGAACTTAATTAAGACATCTTGATGTGGTAATAAATAAATCTCATTAAATCAGCGTTTAGAACCAAATGAACACACCACACATTTGGTTTATTTTGAAACACATTGAGCCCCAAGAACAAAGTGGAACATGGAAAGTATTGCCAACATTTGGATCAAAGTTTCATTATCTGGAAAACAATCAGTCACAAGTTCTATTATCAAAACATTGAGTTCTTAAGGTTTCATCACTTTAGAGGTAAAGCATGTTTGTCACCATCTTGGTCTTGAAAAAAAAGGTCCCTTTTAGGTTAACACATTTTGGGTCAAAACATCTCATCCATCTTCATACATTTTACATTCCACTCCACAAACAAATTTAGAAAGTTTTGGACACATCAACATTCTAGACTTAGGCTATCATCAAACCAATCCCCTGACTTAGATATTTGTATGTAAATGAATCCTTTTCCATACACTTAGTTGAGTTAGTCATCTTCCCTTTTTGAACTAGTCTATCTTAAAAGGTCACAATTAAACCTTTTAGATTTACAACTTCATTAGAACCTTCAAATCTAATAGTGTTGTACAAAATTTTAGAAAGTTCATGCCCCATATCATTCACCTTTTTCATCATCCACTCACATCATTGGTCCAAAAAAACATAGAGGGTCCCCTATATCTAAATTTGAGTAAAAAATAGAGTTTCAATCTATAAATCTCAACATGCCTCTCCCATAGTTGACCCACAATTCATGGTTACAATGATATCACAACACAAGAGAAACATGGAGAAAATCAAAACCACATCTACCACAAGTGATACTATCCCACAAGAATTTGATCCAAGGAGCCATTCTACCCCCTCACAACAACCAAAAAAATACATTAGACAAAGGGTATGAGGTAAATGATGTCACAAACAACCCCCATGAGATCACTGAGGAGTAACTCATTGAATATAAATAAGATCATAAGACAAACCAAATCGTTAACACTTTGATGAAAAAGAACCATACCCAATACATGTTCAAACAAAGAAAAAATAAGTTTGAGGTGAGGATGAATTGATGGACAATTCACCTATTTTCCTTATTTCACTCAAAATATGTGTTACAAAGTGCAAATGAAGAACAATAATCAAATTTGTCTAAAATTGTAATCGAAAGGGAGATCTAGAAAGGAGAAAATGATGTGTACCTTTCACCAAAAGTCACCTTTTGAAGCTTACCGAGGACTCATTTTCCGTATGGCGAATGAGTCATGGCTAGGGTTTCTCGAAAATTCTTTCTCGGTTCTATTCTGCTCAATCTACACCCCTAGATTCTAGGTGTTCATTATCAAATAGTCAGAAATAAAATTTTTAGAAGAGTTTCCATGATTTGACAACTTTTCTTTCAACTTCGACAACTTTCTTCAAATTTTCTTTTGAAACGATCTTCAACTTGAAATCTATAATCACACATTAAAGAGAGAAAAATGTTATTTGTTAGGGAATGGGGGTTTTCCTTGTTCAAACTCCATTTTGGTAATTAAACCTTGAAATGTAATAGAAAATCATGAAAGAATGATGAATGAGCAACAGTATATAACAACTCACCAAAGCTTATTTGAAACCTTGGAATGAAAATATACGAACTAGAATGAATTAGTCTCAATGAATGAAGATCTTGATCAAGAAACTTGATATGAGATAATTCCTTTGATATGCTTGAATTGATCATGAACACTACATCAACATATTAGCTCAAACAATATGCATGATTCAAGAAATATTTGACATGATGAATAAATATTGATTGCTGCAATAATCTTCAAATATACTCTTGAATACCTTGAAAATTCTCTTAAATGCCCTCTTAATCATAAAATTTTCTATAAGGATGCTCTTATCAAAATTTCTAGGTGAAACATAGTGAAATAACCTTATTTATATGTATCTTAAGATCAATTCTAAAAATTCAAATATTAGAAGCTAACATTGAATTGTAGATTTTAAATCATTAAAATAATGGAAAAAATATATTTCAAAGGGGGGTCCTAGATCTAAGTGAGAACCCATTCGACATAGGTTGAATGGGTCCCAGGCCACTTACCTAGGACACGCATCATTCAATGTTACACATTATATAAAAATAAGGTCATAGGTCTAATTGAGGACCCATTTTCCCTATGGAGAATGCATCCTATGTCACTTATCTAGGACAAACATCTTCTAAGGTTAAGTGTTGTGTCATGGCAATTATAAATGTCAAGTTTTATACCTCAAAATTTTCATTTAGTTAGGATTGGATTTGAATTAAAGGGGCCAATTAAGGTAAATTGACCTCAATCAATTAATAAGGCTATAGATTAGTGTGAAAGTGTAAAGGTTCACCCTACAACACCAAAAAAATGGCTCAAGTAAGTCCATATTATTTAAAATGGGCCTAAAATTAATGTGAATATGTAAAACATATTACAACACTAAATGAAGGCATATTTAAGCTCATTTATTATTAGTTATTTCCAAATTAAGTATGAAAAATTGATACTTTTTCTACATTAAATTTTTCCCCTAGTTTAGTAAGAGGATGACCTCATGTCAAACTCACACTAAATTAAACATTCAAGACACATATGTATGCAAAAATGACAAAGATACACAATCATACAATGTATCAAAGATTAGGAAGATCAAACCTAGATGGCCTGATTGGCACTAAACACATCTAATCCATCGATTTTATTTTGTTAGGCTCACTTGAGGGTAGTGGAACCTTAGGCTGATGACTAGGTGAGTATCCCAAAAGCATGGAAAATGAGAGAATTATATTTTTCTCCCATTCCATATCAAATATATCTTCCTGACAACTTCAATGCACCAAAATGGTAGGAAAATATCCATAGGAAAGCAAGGTGTGTTATGTTAGGTGGCCTTGAATTTAGAGTTCAAGATTCATAGTGGGGTGATCCCACAAAACTAGTTTACAATTTATGAGAGGAACTATTTTTTGCTGAAATCAAATATTTTTAGAAAATCTAATGATTTAAGCCTTTAAAAGTTCCATTTTAAGGATTCCAATTGAAGAGGGTTTGATCAAACCACCTTAGATCAAACCCCCTCGAATAGAACCTTATTAGTTTTAAACCATACCTGTAAATGAGTCTCCTTTACACCTATCAAAATGCTGATAAAAAATCACTTTTGATTTACCTTTTGGGGGATCAAATGAATTTATTTAAAATTTATTTGCAATGATTATGGTAGTCCTCAAAATAAGCTATTCCATGAATATAATTTTAATATTTTTTGGTTTTATTATGTATATGTTTTTTTAGTTTTATTAAACACGGGTTTTCCACCGAAAATCAAGCTCTATGTTTTGCACATGTATAAAAATAGCAAATTATCAAAATATTTTTTTTCAAATATGTTCATGTTGGTTATTAATTTCCTTGATCCATTAAAAAAATAAAAATTGAATTTTGATACATACAGAAAAAGTTATGTTGTATACAGTCTACCTATGTCTGAATTGCAATTTGTTTGACTTCAAAAATCTATTAGGGAAAAAATATTCAATAAAAACTATGAGACTAAATGAAAGGGCTAGATATTGTAGTTAAAAATATAAATTCAAAAAAAATCTAATTTTATTCATCATACAAAAAAAGTTATATTGTATACGGTGAGCGTCACTTTTTAAAAATGTTGTTTTCTGAAAAAAAAACTAGTTTTCATGGGAGATGGAAATAGAAGTGCAATCTTATTCTAAAAATTTTGAAAAATATATTTTTAGAATCTACAGACAAAATGTGATGAGACTCTAGTTTGTATCATCTTCAAATTCCTCACGGTTTAGCCGCTATAGGTGCCCAAATGTGAAGATTTAGTTAAAAATAATAATTTCAGTGTCCAGTTTGGCCAAAAATTGTAAACCACTATTGTGGGATCACCCAGGGCTAAACAAGTTACATTATGCTAAAAACACATGAGAAACGAAAGGATCCAATGGAAAGTAAGGTGCATTATGCTTGGTGGCCTTGAAATTAGGGTTTTGAGCTTCATAAGGCTAACAAGTTGTGTTATGTTAACACTTACGAAAAATAATGCTAGTAAATTTTTTTGATCAAATGGATTTTTATTAGTTTGTGTAAGGTCTTCTTCCTAGGGAACATCATGCCTAGTATCTCCAAGAGAGGACAAGTCAAGAGTAAAAGATTCGCAGCTTAGGGAATGTAGTGCGTCGCATCACCACTAAGAGGAAATTCATATGTTAAGAAATATCGTGATATTAGTGGACATCAAACACAATGACATCACCAAGAACAGTACATGTCATAGGAAAAAATAAAATAACACCATGAAACATGCGAAATATCTAAAGATGTTATCAATGTATTCCCCTACGTTAAAGGAGTTGCTAACAACATTGCTATGAGAAATTGCTTTAAAGTAGCCAATGTTTAATCCTAAGATATGAGAGCTTCCTCAGAAATACCTATTCCAAGTCATATGTTTTAAAAATAAAGCTACATCATGCAAAAGGAAGGAGTGGTTTCCCCCAAAAAATACATAAGGGATCTATGGATTCAAGGTTAGTATGTCTTTGATATAATGTTGTTATAGAGCTCAAAAATATCACCATTCCCCAAATACTCATAAAACTTGAAGAGTAACACAAAAATATTGAAAACAATGAAAAATCCTTTCGATTCAACATGCAAGAGACCTAAATGTCTTGATTTCTTGTGTCATCCTTGAAAGAAAAGCACACGAAAAGTAAAAAAGATAAAATGTTAATGGTATAGAGAAGAATGCAGCTACAAGTAGAGGAGTGTACAAAGAGAGAGAGAGAGAGATACATCAAAGATAACAGTATGGGGAATCACATTACACACATGGAATCATATAAAGAAACATGAAAAAGAAAATAAAGAAAAATACTAGTAAGGCACATCTGAGTCAACCTATAGTAGGTCATCTCCATCCCAATCTTGATCAGTATATATAGAAGGTGAACAACTAGCCAAAGGGACAATGTAAAGTTCCGAACTAGGATGCACACCAAGTTCAACAATCTTTTTAGGAGGATTATCATTTAATCTCATAGAAGAGGAGAGAAATGAATTTAACTCATTATGCACTTGTTCATCAATATTTGCAATGTCAATATCATCATCTTGAATCATCAAAAAATGAAGTTCACTTAAAAGGGGATTCAACAAATGGAGGAACCTAATTTTTCTTAGTGTTTCATTAAATTATGGTAGGTAAAATGCATAAAAGGAAATTATAAAATCAAATAGGAATGTTTTAAGATGTTGAAATGATGTGTACCTTGCTTAAAAAATGTTGTTTCGGGGGTCACTGAGGACTCATTCACCCAATAGTGAATGGGTCCCTGCTAGGGTTCTAGAAAGGTAATTTATAGGTTTTATTCTTCAATGTCTACATTCCCAGCTCCTAGGTGATTAGCTCCCGAAAGTTGGAAATAAACTTTATAGCTTCATTTTCATGATCTTGCAATAAAGATGACAACTTTTGCAACTTTTCAACTTGGATTTTTTTCAACTTTTATTCTCCACTTGATCTTAAATCTAAAACCTACAATCAAACATCAAAGGAGAAGAAAAAATGTTGATTGTAAGGGAATATGGGTTTTCCTTGGTTAAACCCCTTTTAGGTAATTAAACCTTGTAATGAAATAATGCATAAAGGAAAGATGAATGAACAACAATGTGTAATAACCCACCAATCCTCAAATGAGCCTTGGAGTAAAAATCTGAAACTTAGCATGAAATGGCTTCAATGAGTGCAGATCTTGATCATGAACTTGACATAAGATAATGGACTTGAAGACTTGAACTTGATCACCAAGGCTACAACATCAAATTTGCTCAAAAACACACATGACTTTGATATGATGATAGATATCCTTTATTATTGCAATAAAACCTTTATAATATACCCTTGAATTCTATTTTGAATGCTCTTTTGAAAGTACTCTCGATTCCTTATGAAGATCTAGGATGAAACTAAGTGAATTAACCTTATATTTATACTAAAATTAGGATTTACTCCCAAAATTCAAATAACGCAAGCCTCAATCAGATCTAAGGTTTGAAATTATTGAAATCCCACCCGAAAAACCCCTAAAATGGGTGTCCTAAGTTAAGGAGGACCCACTCACCACCGTGGGTGAATGGGTCCTAGCATAGTTAGGTAGGACCAATTTCAAGGATTATGAAATATTATACAAAAAGGGGGTCCTAGGACATAGTGAGGACCCACTCACAAAGTGGTGAATGGGTATTAGGTCGCTATCCTAAGACTCAAACCTTTCCAAATTAAGTGTTATTCAACATTCTTAATGAGTGTCAAGCTTTATCCCTTGGAAAATATAATAAATTAAGCTTGGATTTGAATTTAAGGGGCCAATTAAGCTCTAATTAACCTCAATTAATTAGTAAAGCCCTAGGTTAGTGTGAAAGTGTAAGAAAACACTTTACAAGACTGTAAATAAGGCACCATGTTATTTCCATTTTATCATTAATTATATATTTCCCAAACTAAGTGTGAAAAAGGGCCACTTTTTTTATGCTACATTTTTCCCCCACTTTAGTGAGAGTTTTCCCCCATGTCAAACTCACACTAAAGTAGACATTCAAGACACTTATGTATGCAACAATTAAGAAGATACATAATCATACCCTATGAAAGACCAAGAAAAATAAATGAAAAGAAAAGGATCAAGCTTCGACACTTTGAAGATGATGTGGAATGTGGTTGTTTATTTGAAGCAAGGATCAAGCTTTGATAGTATATTGAACACGATGTGGAGAAGTTCTAGAATATTTTTCCAAAAAGGTTTACAAGAAAAACCCGATATCTAGTATGAAAATGAAACATGCTCACTCTGGGGTAGTGGAACCTTAGGTCATCCACTAGGTGAGTATCTGAGAAAGGTGGAAAATAAGAGAATCATATTAGCCTCCCATACCATATCAAAGTTATCCTATGACAACTTCGATAACACACCACAATGCTAAATTATTTTGAATGTTTTGTCTATAGGTTTTTTCAAAGGGATTTCACTTCATTTAAGGTCTTCTTCTTATGGAACATCATGCTTAATGTCTCCAAGAGAGGAAAAGTCAAGAATTTTAGATGACCACTTATCAGATGCCTCATTTGTATCATGCAACTAACAAAAATCATGCACTTTGAAATATCGTACTCTTGGAGGAAATCAAAATCAATGACATCACCAAGAAAAGGAAATGTCACAAGAAAAATAAAATCACACCACGAAATATGTAAAATGTCAAAATATGTCATTGATTTATTGTTGGAAACAAGCTACACTGAGAGGGAGGGTGAATTAGTGTTGTGCAAAAAAATTTGTTAACCTTTATCTTCAAAGCATTAACAATATTCAACCATAATGCATAAACATGAAGCAAATGAGCACAACACCATAACACAAGGATTTTTACGTGGAAACCCTGTTAGGGGAAAAACCACGGTGGATGGCCAATCCATAATTTAATCTAAGTATACTCAAATGAAGTTTACAGTAAGGGGAATGCACTTGTATTCAGGCACACTGCCTAGAGCTCACTACTCAAAGGGAAGGCTCACTGCCTTACAAAGAAAATCAGAATAAAACCATCTGAGAGTTTGAACTGAGATAAATAGCATCTACATATGCCTAATTATAGTTCTGATTAAGCACAATATTTGATTTGTTGTTTTACAGATTGATTCTGCATTTCTGCTCTATTTTTCTCACACTCTTAACACCAATTCTCTATGCGCAATTAAAATTGCACATTATCGCTCTTCTACTCTACTCTAATTCACAATTCAAATTACCACACTTCATACTTCCTCCAAAATGATATAGACAATCTTATATATATATATATTTGTAATATAGAATTCAATTACACTTTGTCGATTTCAATATAACACAAAAATAATTACAATTGTCAGCTCAAATCAGGAATAATATGCAATGCGTATCCACAATGGTTAGCCACAACTTGGGTAGGACCCAAAAAAAGATGTACAAACAAAAAAATACTTAACCAATTTCTTTCCATACATCCGTGACATTATTCATTCAGGAAGTCGACTCTAGTACTAGTACAACAAAAAATTAGCTAACTGGATCTTCTAACTTCCACACGAATCGATACAAGCCACTGCACTTCAATAGTAACAGAGATAATATACCAAAAAAAAAATTCCTGAGATGCGTAACACAAACCAATAACATAAATTGTTCATACAGACCAATGAACATTGAACTACAAGATACTTTGTTCTTCCTTGTCAATCTTCAATTTGTCTGTCGATATGATTGAATGATATGCATATCTGATCATCAATTAGAGTTGTCCCCAATGACAACACTAGATGATTCTAGTAGTGTCTCTTGAAAAAATCTCCCCCTTTGGCATTGATGGCAACACTTAGTGAAAAATGACTAAGTGTTGGATCAATACCAAGATAGACTGCACTGCGATCCCCAAAATTTCAAAAATACAATTCTCCCCCTGAAATGATTACACATTTTCCACTCCACTATTCTCCCCCTTTGAAATCAATGGAAAAGGCAAGGATGTGGGAAATGTATCAATCAATCAAAACTGATACACAAAAATGCTTCTTTAACTTACATTTAAGCTGGAAAATGATTGTAAAATCTTTCTTCAGCTGCATCAGATTTTCCTCCCAAACTATTTTGAGACTCCTTGTTTTTTATGTGACCAAAAATCAGGTAGGACTATGCCTCTCCCAATTCCAAGTTGGCTAGACAACTAACTACCATAGTGTCCCCTCCTTTCTTTAGAGTGCTTAACATTATCTTAGTTTTTTGACCAATTATGCTTCTGAGTTCACATGATCTCACAAAAAAAATATCATTCTCATGCTTCAAGATTTTTATTTTATTAAGAAAAGACATTACTTCACTTTCGGTCTTTCCAACAACACCGGTTAGAGGATCAAATGCTTCATAAATAGTACTTAACTGTTTTTCCAAATCTTTAATCTTTTTCTCATTAGCTTCGGTAAATTTTGAAAAAGACAAACATGATCTGTAGATATTTCCACCTTCTGACAAAGTATTTTGTACATTCTTTACACATGTGGTTAAAACTTTTTTTATCTTTAACAATCATTCTCTTCAATCTATTAAACCTTTTGGCATCAAACTCTTTCTGCACTTTCACCATAGCTGATTTTTTGAGTGACTCAAAGTGAGTACTCACAGAGTTGATAATATTTTTCAATTCACTGAAGGAGGAACCAGTCAAATATTTCACATAAGAAGCCACTATATTCTCCAACACTCCAAATGTAGTGACCCTCCTAGTGACATAGTTAGTAGATAGACCTTAGATATTATGTTGTTTCAATGTTTTATATCATAATTTACATGACTGGTTGTGAAACTTATTTGATGATACACTATATTATTTGATGCGATGTTTACTTTCATGAGATGACATTTAATGATGATTAGCTATGTTGTTATGTTTTATTCATGATGATTTTATATTAGTTAGATGTTTACGTTAGTCTGTGAAGAAGATGATTTAGTAGTACTCATCAGTGAGTTCCCTGCTATATCGCTATTCTTCTTCATGGTGTGTTTTCATATTTTACATGTTTGATTAATCATGCAGTGTTACACAACTTTTAGGTATAGGCATCGACTCCACCTGCTTGTAAGGTCTGAGCGTGTCATGACCCAATAGAATTATCGATGGGAGATAGACTTGTCCTCTATCCTTATAATTCATTTTGAAAAGAACGAGTATCTGTTGTTACCCTCTTGTTGTGTCACTTGTTCATCACGTGTTTGCAATTGGTTGTTTATATTTAAGTCTGCAATGTTTATATTATGTTAATTTGAATTATTATAGTGTTTTAATTGATAATTAGTGTTTCATTAATGGATTTAATGATGTAATTAAATTAAATAAGTTAGTCTTGATTCATTATTTGATTAAATTAAAATATTAAATTATCTTGTTTCGAAAAAAGCATTTAATTGTTAAATTGATTTCATTATTCAATTTGATGTTTCCAAAAATGGAACTTTGAGTTGCGATCTTAAGTTGAAATATCTAGTTATTTATTGTGTCTATTGAGCTTAATTGATGCATGTGTTGCATGCTAAACTGGGAGATAGAGTTTGTGACTATGAAAAAAATGGAAAGAATATAACCTTAAAAAAAAATCATTTTTGGGGATGGTGTTTTTGATGAGAAAAATATTATCTCTGTAATTTATTTTTGGGGATTTATTTTGAAAAGATGAAAATCGATTTCTAGAAGGTGTGCATGTACTGTGAAAGATTTGTGGATTGAATCTTTGAGGTTTTCGCTTCATTATTGTTTGAATCCGAAAAGTGTTGCAGGTTTTCTTCTTTTAATTCTGGTTTGCTAGAATTTTAAAACTTGTAAAATATTTTGTTTAACGGTAGCCATGCATGTTGTGAAACCTTGAATGAAAAAACCTGCACAAGATCGGAAACGAAATTGTGAAGGATTAGATATATCAAATCAATGGAAACCTTATATAAGAAAAATGAATAGGGAAAGTTAGTGAGATAAATATATGTATCCACCTGATTATTTTTGTTTTGCGTAAATTTTTAATAAGATCAAAGTCGTGTTAACTTACATGAATTGTTTTGGAAATTCTCTCTCTTTCCTGAATTTTACCTCTGCTTGTCAAATAAAATTGGTTTGTTGTATTGAAATTTTGCTTATTCATCATATTATGGCCATACTAAATGAGGACCGAATCTAGATCTGAATTACCTGTTGCAAAATTTTAATGGAAATAGAAATGAAGCTGTTCTTTGTGTGTGATTCATTACAATATGCTCTATGGCCGATCTGGAATCTTGTTTGATTCATGGCTTCGTAATGTAAGTACCTCAGTATAGTTGGTCATCTTGATCCTCTGAATTTGAAGTATGTAATAGAAGTAAATCCGCGGGTATCGGTGATGCCTCAATTATTTCTTACCCATTATCTTGTTGTTCTCTCCTTGATCTTATAGGTTCGGTAATAATATTTGAGTTAGAAATATGAGCTATCCCTTTGGTTTTGCGGATTAGAATTACTAAGTAGAGCGCCTGTCATTTCATCTTTTCATCCTTGCGTGATTTTGAACATTTTCATGATGGTTTCTAAATCTGTAGGATCTCATTTTTTTTTAGAGAGACTCGTCTCTGCATGAAGCATAATGCATGCTCAACCTTATGTCAAATTCGCATGGCACGGTTCTATCTTTTCATACCTGTGATGGTGTATCTTGTTCGACTCCTCTCGTGAGCCGTAAAGGTAAGAAGACTACCTTGAAATATGTTCACGATATCAACTTGTGAAGTTCCTAAGTGCATATTCTTATAAGGGTTCTGATGTAGCTTCTCTCCACCAGCTTATATTGTTATGGTCATTCTATTACTAGAGATTTCTTTATACTGTCTCAGAGTCACACGAGTCACTGTTACAATTTGCTTCTCTCTCTATAGCACATGCTCACTATCTTCTTTTCCCTAGTTTTGTGGTGAATTGGCTATGTTTCTTTCCCTTTCATATCAATTTATTTTCTCGGGATTAAACCTGTCGCGGTGAAGGTTTGGAGCCAACGCCATCCCCCTTATTATTATGTTAAGCCTTCACAACAGGGGTTTGTGATTCTACAGTTTTTCCTGCCTGACTTGTGAGGCTTGTGGACTATGGTTGTGCATGCACCTTTCCATAGTGCTAGGTAAATAATGTTGTGTTTGGGTTGGCTAGAAGGCCGACTAAGGTTGCTGTTAGGCACGGTGGTTATCTTGATTGTGTCTATCACCGGAGTCATCTTGGTGTGGGCATGGGATTTAACCGTTTCATTCAGTTGGTTCAACACTTGGCATAGGGCCTAGTTTTAGGTAGGTCCACGTTTGATTCACTGCATGGTAAGGGATCACGGCCTTGGTAGTTAACTTCATGTTTCAACTGAAAGTTTTTCCATGCCATAATGCTATCTCGGTTACCCTGTATGCTTGTAAGTTGTTACTCCTTTCGGTGAATGGGCGAGTGCATAGGTCCGCATGTTGTTTGCATGCGATGATGCCTTGAGTCGCTTAAGCCTCACCTAGTATTTGGAGGTCGGTGTCGACTGAACATAAGACTACCATCCCACTATAGCAGTTTAGATTTAAATTTATTTCCCTGATTTATCGAATTTCTGTTAGTATCTGCTTGAGTATAGTGTTTAAAGAAATTAAACTTAAGTGTCGATGTATATTTAACTATATTCTGTTTTGAATATAGGGTGTAAATAGATGTGTATTCATATTCTTTAACTAAAATATAATAGGTATATAAGAATATTTACGTGCTTAGAGTTAGAATATATATTTTTTAATAATATTAAATAATTATCATAAGTATCTTTCGTAATACAAGTTAGTTTATTGAATTCAATGGTCGTGGTTAGAGTGTTAAGATAGATTCTTAAGGTAATGGTAGAGTGTTTAATTTATCTAAAATATAATGTTTATGGTTATTTGAGATATGGAATTATGTTAACAAAGTATTAAATATAAATCATATGTTAAATGATCAAATATAATTGTGTACAAATAATGGTGATATTAATATATAAATTTTATCCTATCTAGAAATTGTATTTAAAATGTCATTGGTGAAGGAATGATTATTCTAGGGTCTATGTACTATTTGACTTGAATGTTAGAGTTGATGGTTTATTATTGAAATTCTTGGGAAAGTTTGGTGCAAATGTGAACGAATTGACTTGTTATTATTCTTTATATTGGAATTTAGTGTTAAAGTATTTTGTTTCCCCAAAGGAGTTGTTTTGTCATTTTTGAAACATGCTATGTCTTTAGTATGGAGGCTTTGTTAGATATTGGTGTGGAAATGATGATCTCAGACGTATGCCTATGTGTTTCTTGTTTGGGCGATTTGTGTGTCATGTTATTGAGTACGTACTTGTGGAAGTTTCACCATGCCAGTTGTGTTGTTATGATTATTTTCAAGATCAGTTGATTATAGGTCCTTGGGTAAGAAGTTCATATTGCATGCATGTTGTCTTCTTGTTTTATCTTTTTGTAGAGTTGTACCTTAGGAGGGGTGGCTTCCATTCAGGGCCGGACCTGAAAGTGGTTGCATGGGTAACCTATCGTAAGTTGGTAATTATGTGAAAACCTTAACTAAGGTATTGAGTGTTTGACTGTTGTGATGTCATGATTGTTGACCTTGTGTTGTATGTTGTCACTTTTGTGGTCAGTTTGACATGAGGATTCGTTCTATCTTCTAGCACGGGGGTTGGGATTTCGAGCACCACATGGTTGGGAGGAATGTGCAACTACTCCATTGGGTCCCCTTCAGGTATTTTATTTGTGAAAGGTTTTCTTGGCTGGATCCAACATGCACAGTGGTTGCGAAGCATAGTTCCTTTGGCGAGTTGTGGCATGGTCATCTTCTTTTCTACATCTTATTCCTTATTGTATTACACTCATGTTGTACATGAGGTGCTTTGTATTATTACTTGTATTATTTTGAGATTTGTCACAATCTCAATTATTGTATGTTACTCTTATTGTATATGTATATCTGGTCATGACTTCTCTTGAGTAAGTTGACTTTATGGCCATTGTTTTGTCTTGTTGTTATTCATAGTAGCGTAGTTGTGGAATCCTAAAATATTTATGATAGTTGTTGTCACATGTTATCTTTAAAAAAATAAAAATTGTTGTGTTGTTTTATGTGATTGTCAAAATGTTTTCTGGGTTCCACAGCGGGGCGGTACACATGGTATCAAAGGCCCAGGTTCATCTGGATCCTCTAGGTACATTTGTATCCACTAGGTTGTCGTTGTCAATTTTTTAGTGCAGTGTTAAGTGATCACGTGCTCATGGATTTTACGTTAGCATGATGTACTCTGTGAATGAGTGTAGCATGTATGTAACCTGTTATAAGGTTATGGTTGGAAAGTTAAGATACGTATCCCATGGGTTATGGAATTAGATATTCCTATGGGATTATGTATGTAGTTGTACCCCCTTCTAAATGTAAGAAACCAGTAACTGTATTTGGTTGAATGTTGTGGAAACCCATACTTGCTTTGTGTGTTCATGTGATGGTGATACTTGGTACCCATCCATGGGGAAAAGTCACATTTTGGTGTGGGATTAACCATACCATTGTGTGTGTTTACATGTTTGTTACCTGATTGAGGGCCAACCCATGTGAGGTTGAAACTATACATAGGAGTAACCAAAAGTAGCTCTTTTTCTTTTGGTTCTCTAGATCCTCAATCTGTGAAGGGATCGTAGAAGCCACAAGTTCCTTGGGTGGAGTGTGTAGCATATGCATAATGCGACGCAAAGCGTCTCAACTCAACCAATCCTAAGGAATCGTACCGACTACTTTCCCTAATATTGGATCAAGATACTTGATCCATATGTGTTAGCCTAATCCCCACAAACTTGAGTACAACAAGTGAAGCTCGATAGCCCCATAGTGATATTGTCATATTGCATTATATAGCTAGTGTATCCGCACATGCTTCGACATGATGTGATAGATACGATGCCATACCACATTGATGTTCCGATATAGTGTTGGTGATGATGTTTTGATATACTATATTTTCTCATATTCCGATATGATGCAGTATGATACCACACCCCACTCATGTTCCGACATAGTGATGGTAATGATGTCATGTTACATGATGCCACGTGCCTAGAGATGTGAAGGCGCATTATGAGATTTTTTTTGTTTTCCTACTTGTGTGATGAGCATTATGGGGCCTCAAACACTTATAGAGGGATCCTCATGGTTGCCTTGACCATGTTGGTCGAGTAGCATATGAGTAGATCTTAGCCATGTATACCTCTAGCTACATCAAGTTCCTACGTGTGTCTTCTCCATGAGGTATCACGATGTGGGATGTGTTATGTGTGTGCCTATCTCTGCGGACCCGTAGAAACATTGCCACGTGGCATGCGACCAGTACGTCCCTTTTTCGGCTGGCATATGACTAGGTAGAGTGACGATGTTTTGTTAGTCGTGGATACACTCTGGGTCATGTGGATGGCATGCTCATTCCGCATCACATGAGGTCTATTATCATTCTATCCAGACATTGTTTCCTCTTTCCTCGTTTGGCGGCTAGTATTTAGTCACATAGTGTTGTATAGTGCAATTTAAAGATGGTGAATTTTTTTTTGGTTATTGATGATTTTTCAGTTGATTGTAAAGGCCGACACTTTGTTTATACTTGATTGTGAAGGTTTAGCCATGACTTGTGATCTTATTTGCTTATAACCCTGGAGGCTATATATTTTATTTAATGTGGATATTGTGCACATTTATTGCCTTACTATTGAAATTGAACTTTAATTTTCTCTTCTTTATGAACTTGGTGGCTAAGCTTGTTATCTTTGTTGTTTTTAATGTTGGCTATGTGTCGTATTGTGATTCCTCTCCAAGGACGTATGAGACAGACTTGGTGGCTATGTATGATGAAGTAGATACAGGAAACATAGAGGATGGGGGTATGCGAGGCTATTATATAGCTAGAACCCACTACTCACCTATGTGTGATGACTATTTCTTGGAGGCTAATCCCCTTACACATCAAGAGACAAGTCATTGTGGTCTTTTTTGGATGGTCTCACCTTTCATGTGGCCTAACACCATCAAACCACTGATTGTGATGTTGATATTTATATGAGATGATTATATGTTCTTAGTTCATGGATTCTTCTATCATGGATGGTATGCTCCTTTCCGGTGTCCAGATGGACCCTTGTGTGGCCTTATGTTGTGATTTATGGTGATGTGTTTAGGTGCATATGTGTATTATGTATGTTGATCCCTGGTTATGTGTTTTTTGGAGACATGGTTGGTGGTAGTTTCACCATGTTGGTTTGTATGGACTGATAGTGTACCTTGTTGGATTGAAAATGGCACGGGTTGCTATTATTTTTATTTTGAGGTATGGAGTGGTTCAATCTTAGAACCCTTGATTGTGTGTGTCTGTATGGTGATTGTACTAGGGATATTTGTAGGCTTCCAGGAGTAAGCCTCACCCTAGGGGGGGAAGATGTAGTGACCCTCCTGGTGACACATTTATTTTAGCTATATTGTGACACAGTTAGTAGATAGACCTTAGATATTATGTCGTTTCAATGTTTTATGTCATAATTTACATGACTGGTTGTGAAACTTATTTGATGATACACTATATTATTCGATGCGATGTTTACTTTCATGAGATGACATTTACTGATGATTTGCTATGCTGTTATGTTTTATTCATGATGATTTTATATTAGTTAGATGTTTACGTTAGTCTACGAAGAAGATGATTTAGCAGTACTCATCAGTGAGTGCCCTGCTATATCGTGATTCTTCTTCATGATGTGTTTTCATATTTTACATGTTGGATTAATCGTGCAGTGTTACACAACTTTTAGGTACATGCATCGACTCCACCTGCTTGTTCGGTCTGAGCGTTCCATGACCCAATGAAATTATTGATGGGAGATAGACTTGTCCTCTATCCTTAGCCTTCATTCTAAAAATAATGAGTATATTTTGTTACCTTGTTGTTGTGTCACTTGTTCGTCATGTGTTTGTAGTCAGTTGTTTATATTTAAGTCTGCAAAGTTTATATTATGTGAATTTGAATTATTATAATGTTTTAATTGATAATTAGTGTTTCATTAATGAATTTAATGATGTAATTAAATTAAATAAGTTAGTCTTGATTCATTATTTGATTAAATTAAAATATTAAATTATCTTGTTTCGAAAAGAGCATTTAATTGTTAAATTGATTTCATTATTCAGTTTGATGTTTTCAAAAATGGAACTTTGAGTTGCGATCTTAAGCTGAAATATCTGGTTATTTATTGTGTCTATTCAGCTTACTTGATGCATGTGTTGCATGCTAAACTGGGAGATAAAGTTCGTGACTTTGAAAAAAATGGAAAGAATATAACCTTAAAAAGGATCATTTTTGGGGATGGTGTTTTTGATGAGAAAAATATTATCTCTATAATTTATTTTTGGGGATTTATTTTGAAAAGACAAAAATTGATTTCTGGAAGTTGTGCATGTACCGTGAAAGATTTGTGGATTTAATCTTTGAGATTTTCACTTCGTTGTTGTTCGAATCCGGAAAGCGTTGCAGGATTTCTTCTTTTAATTCTGGTTTGCTAGAATTTAAAACTTGTCAAATATTTTGTTGAACGGTAGCATGCATGCTGTGAAACCTTATGTCAACTTTGCATGGCACGGTTCTATCTTCTCATACCTGTCATGGCTTATCTTGTTCGACTCCTCTCGTGAGCCGTAAAGGTAAGCAGACTACCTTGAAATATGTTCACGATATCAACTTGTGAAGTTGCTGACTGCATATTCTTATAAGGGTTCTGACGTAGCTTCTCTCCCCCTGCTTATATTGTTATGGTCATTCTGTTACTAGAGATTTCTTTATACTGTCTCAGAGTCACACGGGTCACTGTTACAATTTGCTTCTCTCTTTGTAGCGCATGCTCACTGTCTTCTTTTCCCAAGTTTTGTGGCGAACTGGCTATGTTGCTTTCCCTTTCATATCAATTTATTTTCTCGGGATTAAACCTGTCACGGTGAAGGTTTTGAGCCAACGCCATCCCCCTTATTATTATGTTAAGCCTTCACAGTAGGCATTTGTGATTCGACAGTTTTTCCTGCCCGACTTGTGAGGCATGCGGACTATGGTTGTGCATGCACCTTTCCATAGTGGTAGGTAAAACACGTTGCGTTTGGGTTGGCTAGAAGGCCGAGTAAGGTTGCTATTAGGCGCAGTGGTTATCTTGATTGTGTCTATCACCGGAGTCATCTTGGTGTGGGCATGGGTTTTAAGCATTTCATTCAGTTGGTTCAACACTTGGCATAGGGCCTAGTTTTAGGTAGGTCCATGTTTGATTCACTGCATGGTAAGGGATCGCAGCCCTGGCAATTAACTTCACGTTTCAACTGAAATTTTTTCCATGCCATAATGCTATCTCGGTTACCTTGTATGCTTGTAAGTAAGCTGTTACTCCTTTCGGTGAACGGGCGAGTGCGTAGGTCGACATGCTGTTTGCATGCGATGATGGCTTGAGTTGCTTAAGCCTCACTTAGTATTTGGAGGTCGGTGTCGACTGAACATAAGACTACCATCTCACTATAGCAGTTTAGAGTTAAATTTATTTCCCTACTTTATCGAATTTATGTTAGTATCTGCTTGAGTACAGTGTTTAAAGAAATTAAACTTAAGTGTCGATGTATATTTACCTATATTTTGTTTTGAATATAGGGTGTAAATAGATGTGTATTCATATTCTTTAACTAAAATATAACAGGTGTATAAGAATATTTACGTGCTTCGAGTTAGAATATAATTTTTTTAATAATATTAAATAATTATCATAATTATCTTTTGTAATACAATTTAGTTTATTGAATTCAATGGTCATGGTTAGAGTGTTAAGATAGATGCTTAAGGTAATGGTAGAGTGTGTAATTTATCTAAAATATAATGTTTATGGTTATTTGAGATTGGAATTATGTTAACAAATTATTAAATATGAATCATATGTTTAATGATCAAATATAATTGTGTACAAATAATGGTTATATTAATATATAAATTTTATCCTATCTAGAAGTTGTATTTAAAATGTCATTGGTGAAGGAATGATTATTCTAGGGTCTATGTACTATTTGACTTGAATGTTAGAGTTGATGGTTTATTATTGAAATTCTTGGGAAATTTTGGTGCAAATGTGAACAAATTGACTTGTTATTATTCTTTGTATTTGAATTTAGTGTTCAAGTATTTTGTTTCCCCATAGGAGTTGTTTTATCATTTTTGAAACATGCTATGTCTTCAGTACAGAGACTTTGTTAGATAATGGTGTGGAAATGATGATCTCGCACGTATGCCTATGTGTTTCTTGTTTGGGCGATTTGTGTGTCATGTTATTGAGTACGTACTTGTGGAAGTTTCGCCATGCCTGTTGTGTTGTTATGATTATTTTATAGATCGGTTGATTATAGGTCCTTGGGTAAGAAGTTTATGTTGCATGCATGTTGTCTTCTTGTTTTATCTTTTTGTAGAGTTGTACCTTAGGAGGGGTGGCTTCCGTTAGGGGTCGGACTTGAAATTGGTTACATGGGTAACCTGTCGTAAGTTGGTAGTTATGTGAAAACCTTAACTAAAGTATTGAGAGTTTGACTATTGTGATGTCATGATTGTCGACCTTGTGTTGTATGTTGTCACTTTTGTGGTCAGTTTGACATGAGGATTCGTTCTATCTCCTAGCACGGGGGTTGGGCTTTTGAGCACCACACTGCTGGGAGGAACATGCAACTACTCCATTAGGTCTCCTTCAGGTATTTTATTCATGACAGGTTTTCTTAGCTGGATCCAACATGTACAGTGGTTGCGAAGCATAGTTCCTTTGGCGAGTCATGGCTCGGTCGTCTTCTTTTCTACATCTTATTCCTTATTCTATTACACTCATGTTTTACATGAGGTGCTTTGTATCATTACTTGTATTATTCTGAAATTTGTCACAATCTCAATTATTGTATGTTACTCTTATTGTATATGTATATCTGGTCATGACTTCTCTTGAGTAAGTTAACTTTATGGCCATTGTTTTGTCTTGTTGTTATTCATAGTAGCGTAGTTGGGGAACCCTAAAATGTTTATGATAGTTTTTGTCACATTTTATCTTTTTTTTTAAAAAAAATTGTTCTGTTGTTTTATGTGATTGTAAAAACATTTTTCAGGTTCCACGACGGGGCATTACACTAGATGCAAGATTTAGCAGGTCACTATCTTCAATATGCGACTTCAGTAGCTCTTCTCTATTTTGTGCTTGAGTGAATGAAGCTACTTTCATCTTCTAGATTGGGCTCAAAGTAGACATGTCAATGGGACCTTCAATCAATTTTGGATCCAACTCTTCTTTTTATTCAACGAAAAATTTCTTCACTACCTCAGCAGTGTCTCTTGCCTCAACTGGGATTTCTTTTACATCATCTTTCTTTTCCTCATTTGTTACTTCCATTGTTGCAAGTTTTGTTTTATCTTCAAGTATCTCTGCTTTCCCAAGTGATACATTTTGAGGTATCTCAACTTCCATGCAAATTTATGAGTTGTCCTCTGTAGGAGGAATCTATGAATCCTCATTTGTATCAAAATTTTCTTCTTTTGCTTCCTTTATCGAACCAGATGGGGCATCTTCAACATGTTCTTCCTTATCTACAACATCAATTATGTCATTTAATAGTATCTCCCTCAATATTTTCTCAGTTTCTTTTGTAACTTCATCGATTAGACCAATCATTAGCTTGTTCACCCTTGTTTTTCTTTTAAATTTCCTTTTGGATTTATTCAAGAGTGCCTGCATGTCATCCATAGACATTACCAAACACAATTCTACAAGAATCCTTTCTCTCATCTATTCTTTTTTTTCTAGCATTAAGTCTCCTCATTTCCATAATGTCATATAGACTTTTAGGCAAGTTAGGCATACTTTCAATCAAAAATTTATTGAAAACATTCATATATTTTATTGTCACTTCTTCCAGAATTATTTTATTAGACTCACTAAAAGACTCATACTATTTAGAAAGAGGCCTGAGATTTGCATCTTTAACTAAATCCTTTTCACCTTCTCCAACTGACATACCTAAATTGTCAGTCTTTGTCTTCTTCTTGGCCTGAACATCTTCACTGGAGGGTTTTCCTTTTGTAATAGTTGTTGCCTTGGTGCCTTGATGTTTGATTTCTTTGACACCTTCATCAGACTTAGTTTCCTCATCATTAGAAACAACCATATATATTCTCTTTCTCTTATCTTTCTTCCTCTTACCTTCTTTGTCGGATCCCTTGGATTCAGTTTTCACAGGGATTAATTTTTCTACAAGAGTTGAATGGGATGCAAAACTTTTAGTTGTTCTAGCTTGGATAGATGATGCTGATGGACCAGTTGATTCAATTTTTGTTGTTTCCTTAGCTGTTTATTTTGTTGCTTCGGCTTCTTCCCTTTTCTTTCTAGCTTCTTTCAATTTCTGTGTGGATATGCTCAAATGTTCTGCAAGAACTTCTACCTTTTTTTGACTCTTTTAGTTACCATAGGTTTCTTGAGCTCATTGTGAACCTGTATGTCTTTTTCAACATATGTGTCAAACCTTTCTTTTTTTGGATCTAGAGGTTTACTTAGCAAGTGTTGTGCATACATATCCAAAATTTTCTTTTCAACTTCATACCCCATAGGCATGATCCAAATTGTTCTCGGATCAACAACTTCCATCAAACACTGATCAACATCTACCATGAAGCAAATTGAATCCTTCTATTTCTCCACAATGGAAGTGGGAATCCTCTCCTTAGCTTGCATCATAGTCTAAAATCTTTTAAAGTATCCCTAGATAGCTGCATTCTTTGGTTTGGTATCTGTAAAATTGTGCAATAGATCTCTAATCTGAGCAGCTAGCGGTATGTCCTTTTGCCAGTGAATCTTTCCAGCTCTCGAAACTTCACCCATGAAATAAAAGGATAAACACAAAATAAATTTAACATACTTGAAAGAGTTTTTCATATCTTTCTTAATATTTGCAAGATTTTCCATTAGCTGACTCCTCGGCAGTTCATAGAGATCATAATCTTCATTTTCTTTCACCATTTGATAAGCAGCATAAATTATTGTACCAGACATAGAGTTGTCTCCGCTGGAATGATAACTCTTGTATCCAATAATCATAGATTAAATTTGACATCTACATCAGCAATGTTATCAATTTTCATTGGCCTTTAGTCATACGTAGATCCTGTAGCATTAGTCACCGTTTGATTTTTCACAGATTTCAAAATTGGTAGTCCACCAATAGAATTTAAACTTGTTACAGCATTGATAGCTTCCTTTGTGATTTTGAATGGTATTATTAGCCACATGAAATCATCATGGGCTCAACTTGGAACATATCAAACCCATTCCGACTCTACAAAGATGGGAAATTTGACAATCTGTGTAAATTTATTTGTTTCCAAGATTCTATGTTTCGGCTTCACATGGAAATATTCACCTATGATATGATTATTGTAAAAATTCAACAGTTGTGAACTTCCTATTTCATCAATATTCATGTGAATATAAACCCTAATATACTCCATATGTAACACTCTATGCGGAATAGATGAAAATGCTCCTAATGGATCGATCTCAAGAGATTTATAAGGATGCAATTTAAATTTAGGATGAGGTATGTCCTTGAATTCAACTACCAGAGGAGTATTCATTTTGACCAAATCACAAATTCCCAGAGTTTTCTGATAAATACATTTTTCATCGGATCAGAATTTGATTGCCGAATCACTTCCTCACTTGATTTCACCTCAAATTGCCAAAGTTTTCCTTAGATCTCTCCAAACTTATTTTATCCAAAATAAAAAGTGACAAATGAAGAATAGAAATGACTTTTTATCACTTGCATACCTAACCCTTTTTGTCGTAATAAATTCTTTAACCCTAATTCATCCAGTTACTATGTTCTCGTGCATTGTGACGAATAAATATTTTGTGGACCTCCAATACGGCATACCACTTCCTCTAATGAGTTCAAACAAATATGTCAAGAACTTATGCACCTTCTGTACACATCCACATCCAGTGTTACTTACTAGTTAGGGGGTAAAATATTTCCTTGATAGCTCCCCCTAGGCCATAGGCTTGAAACTAATTCCCAAAGGAATTACCAGAAGCAAGTTCTAATGTTGGTACATTTTTTTCAATAGAGGGATCTTTCTTCACCCATTTCTTTTGCATTTGTCGTCTGAACACATCTGTAGTGATTTTTCCTTTTCCCTTCATAACCTTTTACATGTTTTTCCTTTGATTTACTAGACCTTGTCTATTCTAGTAGAATGTAGCAATGTGTCCAATTTTGTTGCAGTTATAGCACACAACATTTCTCTATCCAGACCAGTTGTTCCATTGATTTCATCTTGGTATGCACTAGTTAGAAGTATGGCCAGGTCTATTTCATGTATAGCATCTGATATTTCTATGAAATTGATTCATCACATTTATGCATTCATTTGACTTATGGCCAATATTATAAAAATTAAAACACTAACCTGAGAATGATTGACAAATTGATTTCATTCTACTTATACATTGAGTAGCCATCTGTCCAAATTTATTGTAACTGAAAAAATATCCATTAAATCTTTGAGCATTAGGTTGCCTTACTGGATACCTTCCATATTTGGTCATTCGATTTCCTTGTTTGAATCTCCTTTCCTCGGATCTGGAACTTTCTCCTTCTTCATATCCAAGACCTCGCTTGTCACCATGAGTCCTCCTACTGCTAATTAGTTCATCAGGCATGAAAGAGTGAGATTTGAACTTTTCCTTGTACTCATTTTCAACAACAAGTTCATTTCTAAGATCATCCATCTGCTTTTCAAGTGCCTCTTCATTGTTTTTAGATTGTTCCAATTCACCATCCAATCGACTGCATACTTCAAATTTTTCTTTCACAGACTATGCTAGGTTCTCTTCATTCTTCTTTTTGTCTTCAATCTCCTTGGTCATCTTCATCATGATGGATTCCATCTCATGATTTAGGACTATATTATCTCTGGTAAGCTTTTCACATTCTTCTATCTTGTCCTTCAAGGCTTGACTGTGTTCTTCTTCTTCAATGCTCTTGCTATCATTTTTATTTATTTGATCACAAAATTCCTTTCTCTTCTCCTTGGACTTGTTGACTTTTTCTTTGAAATACTCAATGAATTTCTCAACATCTGAGAGGTTTTCTTGCAATTTTTGAACTTCAGCCTTTAACTAATCAAGATCATCCAGGGCCACCAAAAGTTGTTGTTGAAGAATGCTTGAATCCATTGAAGCACTTTCCAAGATCTCCCCAAGCTATTAGATTTCTTCAGAGGAACTATCTCTGATACCAATTGTTGGAAACAAGCTACACTGAGAGGGGGGGGTGAATCAATGTTGTGCAAAAATTAACTTTATTAACCTTTATCTTCAAAGAATTAAGAATATTTAACCATAATGCATAAACATGAAGCAAATGAACACAACACCATAACACATGGATTTTTATGTGGAAACCTTGTTAGGGGAAAAACCACGGTGGATGGCCAATCCACAATTTAATCTGAGTATACTCAAATGAATTTTATAATAAGGGGAATGCACTTGCATTCAAGCATACTACCTAGAGCTCACTACCTTACAAATAAAATGAGATTAAAATAATCTAAGAGTTTGAACTGAGATAACTAAAGTCTACATATGCCTGATTATAATTTTGGTTAAGCACAATATTTGATTTGTTGTCTTACAAGCTGATTCTACACTTCTGATCTATTCTGCTCACGGTCGCAACACCAATTATCTATGCACAAGTGAAACTATGCATTATCGCTTTTCTACTTTGCTCTAATTCATAATTCACATTGCCACACACTTCATACTTCCTCCAAAATTATACGGATGATCTTATATATATATCCGCAATATAGAATTCAATTACACTTTGTGGGCTTCAATAGAACGCAAAAACAATTACAACTGTCAGCTCAAATTGAGAATAATATGCAATGCGTATCCACAATGGTCGGCCACAACTTAGGTAGGACCCAAAAAACGATGTACAAAAACAAAAATACTTAACCAATTTTTTTCCATAGATCTATGACATTATTCATTCATGAAGTCGGCTCCAGTACTAGTAAAATAGAAAATTAGCTAACCAGATCTTCTAACTTCTACATGAATCAATACGAGCCACTGTGCTTCAATAGTAACAAAGATAATATACCAAAAAAAAACATTTCCTGATATGCACAACACAAACCAATAAAAAAAAGTCTTCATACAGATCGATGGACACTAAACTACAAGATATTCTCTTCTTCATTGTCAATCTTCAATCTGTCTATCAATATGATCAAATGATGATATATGTATTTGATCATCTATTAGAGTTTTCATCAATGAAAACACCAGATGATACTAGTAGTTTCTCTTGCAAATATTTATTTCCCCACATTAAATTGATTGTTAACATCATTGTTGTAAGAAAATTCTTTAAAGTAGCCATTATTTTCTCCTAAGACATTAGAGATTTCCTTGAAAAACCCTATACCAAGTCACATGTTTCCAAATGAAACTACATTATGGATAAGGAGTTTCCCCAAAAATGAAACAACTAATGATAACTCAGTATGTCACATGTGAGCCAACTTAAGGCATTTCATGCATATCCCAAGCTTTCTCTTATATATATATATGGAAGATAGTCAACTAGCCAAAAGAGACATCGAAAAGTGCCATATGAGGACAAGGCTACCCAACTCCCTTGCCCCACTTAGTGCAAGAAAAGGATGAGTCAGGATGATTGATGAGAGACATAATAGAATGAAAAATAGTATCAATTAGAGGAACTATGTGCTTCAATACAAGGAAGAACACCATAATCCCTAAGATGTTGAATTTTATTACTCAATGCCATACATTCAATTGTAGAATGACCATGAACTCTATTGTATGCACAAAATGAACTCTTATAATAAAATTTATTTTGTGTTCTTGGAGGGAGAGATATCAAACGATCTTGGAGGAGTCTTGACAAGACACTCTCTTGATCAATAATAGATGTTTCTTTATTTGAAGATAAATATATCTATTGCTTAGTACAAGATGTAATACTTACACAAGACTCTTTAGATTGCAAGATTTTGTTCTTTTCATAGTAGCATGGTGTAAAATATAGTGAACTCCAATCATTAATAATACATGTCTTAGGAGTGTTTTGTGTGATGACATTAATGTTAAGAGAAGATTTATTTGTTTCTTTTATTTCTTTCAATGGATAATAACCAAGACCACTAGTGTTTATCAGTTCAAGGTGCACTATGTTAAAGTTGTCTTAGAAGAATCCTTTGTAATAGTGTTTCTATTGAGTGAAGGATTTTTTATTTCTTTCAAGGGGAAATAACCGAGACCATTAGTCATTTCTTGCATATTAGCCTCTATAGGGACACAATTACCTTGTTCTCTAGTACCACATCCTTTTCCACTATAAAAAATTTGTTTCATAAGTTCATCACCTCTTCCATAAAGATTTTTAATTTCTTTTAGATTCAGTGGTTGTTCATAATCAGCTTCATCAAATTTTGTTGTATAATTTTTTATTTTTTCTAGAGTGGTTGAGGTCGATGCTTTCATTTTTTGTGTTGACATTACCCCTTTTTCTTTCCCCTTTTCAGACTCTTTGTTTATTATCTTGTATTCTCTCATGAATGTAGGTGTGAAATCTATGGAACCACAATCATCTTCCAATAGCTTAGTGACTTCATAAATGTTCTTCTTGTGCTCTTCTCCCTTCATGACTTCCACTTTTCTAGTTTTTTTTAATACTTCCAAAGGATCTCATCCTTCTTTCTCAGCAATCAAATAAGTTTTCTATTAGAAACCAAGATCAGACATGCAAACCATAAAATACCTTCCACAAGAGAAAAATAGAAAAAGAAAAGCAATTTGCA